>RJWT010041019.1:0-12369 GCA_004365215.1 Cuniculus paca
TTGTTGTTATTGTTGTTTTGTTTTTTTGAGACAGGGTCTCACTAAGTAGTTCAGGCTGGTCCTGAACTAGCCCAGGCTGGCCTTGAACTTGCAGTAAATCTCCTGCCTCAGCCTCCCAAGTGCTGGGATTACAGGTGTACAACACCATGCTCAGCCTGGCATTTTTAAATTTAGCATGCTAACACATCCCATTTAAAAGGTATGAAGGGCTGGGGATGTAAGTCAGTGTCAGAGGGCCCTGGGTCCCAGCTCTGGTACCACAAAAACAAAACAAAATAAAGTTAAATAGAGTTTGAGAAGCCAACATAAAAGACAGTGTTTGCTTTCTTTGAATATCACTGTAGCAAAAACTAGAAATTTGGTAATTGACGCCGGATGTGGTGGCTCACGCCTGTAATCCCAGTACTCGGGAGGCTGAGACAGGCGGATCGTTGTGAGTTCAAGACCAGCCTGGGCTACAAAGTGAGCTCAAGGCCAGCCTGAATGGCATAGTGAGACCCTGTCTCAAAAACACCAGGGCCGGGGATCTAGCTCAGTGGCCTAAGCGCCTGCCTGGCAAACGCAAGGTCGTGAGTTCAATCCCCGGTGCCAAAAAAAAAAAAAAAAAAAAGAAATTTGGTAATTGGAATGTCAGCAATATAAATAATATAATATGTCAAGAATTAGTTGCACCTTGCAAGTCCTATGTCACTATAATGCTGGAAAAAAAATCTTAAAATTCTTCTATGCCCTTAAGCTTTCTAAGGGGCTTCCTGCCAGTGTCCTACACAGGGTCCAGAGAAGTAGTCTGGGTACCAGGTCAGTGGCACAGCAAACACTGTGGATGAGTGAGGGACAGAAAAAGAGAAGCCTAGGGTAGGGGAGCCTAGGAAAAGAGAAATGTCAAATGCTTTCAATATGGAATTTCTGTGAGTTTCTCCCTGCTTCAGCAAACCAATACTATAAATGATTACAACTGCTAAACCTAGCATCAGAGATGGGAGAGACACTGTGATGGATTAACTAACGATCAACTTCTAACACCCTGCTGAACTGAATCAGTGTGGTGCTGGGTGTGGAGGGTCCACCTAAGGATTGTTGCCAACAGCACAAAAAGAGAACTGGAGGGGAAGATGGTGCTGTTGATTCTCCTGGAGATGCATATCGCACTGGTTTTCCTGATATGCACTCAGCTGTTCTCATTGTCAGAGGACCTTAGAACTTTGTTGTCACTGAGGACGGTTGTGGTTCACTTTGGGGGAGCTCTGGTCCTTACTTTGAGCATTGCTTCCTGGCTCTGGAGGGGAAGACGATGTGCTGTTGATTCTCTCGAAGAAGTTTGCCATGCTGGCTTCCCAGTGTGAACTCAGCTGTTATCATCGGAAGAGTCTGGGACCTCGCTGTTGCTAAGGATGGTTGCAGTTCTTTTTGGGGGAGTTCCAGTCCTTACTTTGAGTGTTGCTTCCTAGTTCCAGTGCAGAACTCAACCTGTTGACACAGCTCCTTCATCCCACTGGTGCAGACTTTCTAGTTTCCACCACTGACCTTTGCACCTTCCCAGTGCAGACCCTTGACACAGACATTGAGACGCTGTTGTGAGCTCCAGGCCTCCAGCTGGACTCGTACAGGTGGGGGATCCAGGCCCTTCACTGGATTCTCTGGGTCTCTAGTGTGTGGACAGATCTCCTGCACTCTTTTGCATTTGACTCTTTGGGTGAATATTATAAAATCCTACAAACTATGTGTCCTGTATTAAACTGTTTCCCTTGTAAACCCTGACTACAACAGAAGCCATAACAGCTGCAGTAATAAAGGCAGAATCTGACTTTAATAAATATAAGGAGCACTAAAATGCTTGGCCAATATGGAGGTAAGCTCCACTGGATGAACATCTTATAAATGACAAATGCTCACAAATCTCTCTTCATTAAGGCATTCACTGTCATCATGCTACTATCATTTACAGTTGTATCTGAAATTGTATTTGAAACAGTACAGATACATGAAGGCTGACAAAGCCTAAAAAGCAGCAGGTTTATGAGCTCTATGTGAACTCAGGGGCAAAGGCCATGCCCATGGCATGAGGCTCAGGAAGCCTTTGCTGTAGTTGAAAGATACTCACTGGGCTTTGAGAAATACCCAATACTTTGTTCCAATAGGGGATCCAACACAATGAATTTCAAGAGTACCCCTTCGTAGTGTCACAGGGATTTCTGTCCTTCTATGTGAAAATGTGATATGAAAACCGCCACTAATGACCCCATAATTTATACTTACTCCGATGGAAGCAAAAATAGGAAGGAAATACCTTTGGTTTGTTTCTATACAGTGGATCCAGTCGTTTATTTCTGGAACTTGATCAGTCTTCTTCCAAGTATATATGCAAATCTTTCCACACTCTAATCCAACTGCCACCACATACCTGCTTTAAAGGAAGGAGGATGACTGCAATTAATTTAGCATGAATTTCCATTATCTCCATCATTACTCTCAGGTAGTTCTTTACAGTGTCTCAACTCTCCCTGGCTTACAGAGGACTGTGTTTAAAAGTACCAGCCCAGTTAGGCTGTGTCGCTCTACTGTGTCCTCAGGAGCCTTATCTCTACAGAGGTTGCACACAGGAGCCAGTATTTCCCCAGATGACTTCAGGGACCCCTGTTCCAAAAATGCTTGTTACAGAAAAAAGGATAATGGTCCTGTAGGTGGTGAAACTAACAACCTTCCCAGCCACATTCCTAATATGTATTTCACTACTGAGTTCTATTAAGGTAAAATTTCTTATGAGAAACATCAAGCATTTTGAAAATAACAGTAACTTGGGAGCAACGAGAACACATGAATTAAAACAAGTGAGAAAGCAAGTGGCCACCTTAAACATAAAGGCAAGCCCCACGCAGACTGACCGTTGGGAAGGGTTAAGCACCCGGCAGACACTGACAGCTGTCACAGCCCCACCTACATCCAGGACTGAGGAGCAGGGCCCAATGCAGTGCTCAGTGGAGTCATCGTTGGGGTCACACTCACCCCAAACCACCACCTAACAGAGAGAACACACCTGTAAAGCTTTCTTCTGGCAAAGTTTTTAGGTAATGTATTAAGAGAGTTCTAACTGACAGTGAAAAATATCTACTCTGATATACAGAAGCCTGCATTGACATTTGTGTATGACATCCCAGAACTTCAGAGCATTTCAAGCATCACAGAGAAGCCACAGTGTGGCAAACACCAGTCTCTTGAGACCTCAGCTACCAACATATAGTGGCCCACAGATGGACCATCTCCACCCAGAGACCATGAGTACATCTACTGTGTCCTTTACACTCACAAACCAATTCTAATTCACTGAAATTCCATCCATCACATTCTCATGAAAAATCATCACAAAATTTATGGAGGCAGACCAATCAAGCTAGAGACCAATCAAATCTCCAGCTTTTCTACCTGACCACTGCTCAGGAAACTCGGATATTAGGAGAACCTAACCTTAATGTTACCCCTCATAAGAAATGAGATTTTCCTGAAAGTTCATGCCTCAAGGGTGTGTGACTGATCATGCAGAAAAGGAGAGGGAAGTAAAACAGGACATAGTTGCAAGGTTTTGAACAGAAAGCTTTCACCAATGAAGCACAGACATATTTCTGACAATGTTCACTGAAAGGTGTCAGCTCAGCCCTTGATATATCCCTGAGAGCTATAGCCAACCCACCTTCCACCAGCCATGACTGTGGAGAGCAGAAGAGTCCCACTCCCTCAGCACCCAGCTCAGCATGGGCAAGAACACAAGGAAAGAAATGAATAAGCAAATGAGCAGAAGTGATGGTCAGGCAGAAAGATGTTGAGAAGCTGGCAATGAAGTGTTTAACCTGAGTAGCACGATGCCTACACCAGCACTCCACTGTAGTAATTTGTACCATGTCTATGATTGGGGAGAGGAAAAGAAATGCTAAATTGCCTCAAGGGCTTCCTCAGCCTCATGCCCTACTGGTCTGTAGGAACTACAGAAAAATGGGGTTGAAAACAGTATGTTTAAAGGGCATGGAAACAGGAAAGAACAGGCTAAGTAGATACCTCCCAGAAAATTACAGTGAAGGTAATATTCAAGAACACACAGCTAACTTTTCTTTTTTCAAGCTTGGGTCACACTCTTCGCCTCCAGTCTACTACTGAATAAAAAGGTTATAATCATAAATTACAGAAAAATATTTAAGTTCATGAAAGTATAAATCAGAAAAGTAGAAATAATTTTTCCCCTTAAGCTCTCTCCTCCCTGACCCATTTATCCCCTTCTTCCACTGGGGCTATCTGATGAAGGAAAGGTGTCTAAAAGGTTTTCTCTGTGCGTGCGTGTGTGTGTGTGTGTGTGTGTGTGTGTGTGTATACATATACATATATATATATATATTTTTTTTTTTTGTCTCTCTCTTTTTTCTTAGACAGAGTCTCACTGTGTTGTTCAGGCTGGCCTTGAATTCACTTTGTACTCCAGGCTGGCCTCGAACTTTCAGTGATCCTTCTGCCTCAGCCTCCCAAGTGCTGGAATTACAAACATGTGCCGCCATGCCTGACTTTTCTGTATATTTACTATTTTAGAGAAATGTGCTACAGAATTTAACAAGTTTTTTAAAGAAGTCCTTTTAATGTATGTACATGAAAAACAAGGGATTTCATGAACTGATTTTTAAAAGTTGTGCAAAGCAGAATTATGTAATATTTTTATTTCGTCATACCTATGGAAATGTTATATTTGAATAAATATTAAATTTAAGGAAAATTACCTTTTTGTCTCGACTCCCAGTGAAGAAATACTTGCTATCAGGACTCCAATCACATGACCAAATAATTCTACTGTGCACAGAAGTGATTTTGTTGGTGAAGGCAAAGAGACTGAAAATTGGATCTGAAAATAAAAATATGTATACCACACTCACAAACCAGAAACTTATTTTTTACCGATTAGAAAGCTCTGTTTAATGAAAAAGACCTCAGAAGACTCAGTAATCAATTTACATATCCTCACTTTTGGCGACAGACTGAGGCCAGGTAACGGACCTCCCACCAGAAAGGTGTGGGCATGTAGTTACTAAGGGGTTATTTTTATATTTTTTTGTCACTCTAGTGATGATGACAAACATCTCCCAGTAAACTAAGGTTCAATTTATGACTATGGAAGAAGACTGAAGCAATTTAACTTTACTCTGGAAGTAGCCAGATTTCTATACTGGACTATGCAAAAAAAAGATTAATGGACTGCTTAGATGTTAGAAAGAGAAAAAATTTTTAAAGAAATATTTTCCTGCCAGGCATGGTGGCACACACCTATAATCCCAACACTTGGGAGGCTGAGGCAGGAGGATTGCCACAAGTTCAAGCCCAGCTTGGGCTATACAGAGAACTCAAGACCAACCTGAACTAGATAGCGACACCTTGTCTCAAAAAAAAAAAAAAAAAAAAGAATAGAAAAGAACCCAAGGAAAAAACCCCCAAGAAATATCTTCCTCACAGGAGTTAAATATAAAGTAACTTCTAAGCCTTAGATGAACTAAACCTAAAACATGTAACTGCTTTATTAGCACTAGTTTTTTTTGTTTTAACGAGAAAAAAAAATTTCAAAACAATTAGAGAATAATGGTTAATACATTGCATATTGTTATCTTTAGAGTACAAAATATCTGCCTTTAACTGTCCAAATAATATTAGCACAAACCTTTCTTTTCAATGAACCAAGAGAAATTAGTAGTATAATTATCTTAACTATAACTATCTTAAAATAGATATAATTTCTTTCAGCTTCTCACACTAGGGAGACAATACAATGTTTACACAAGTGAGTTTGATTTGACTTATGAGTATGGTGTCTAATTGCATCCATTTACCTATAAAAGTCTCAAGTTTATCCTTCTTTATAACTAATACTCTGTTGTATAAAAATACCACCTCTTTTTTATCCATTCTTTGGCTGATGAGCATTTAGTTTGTTTCCAAGATCTAGCTATTACAAATTGTTATTAGCACTATTATTAAGAGCACTTTAACTTCTAAAAGATACATGTCACATTTCAGTATTCATCTTGATAAATCCACAGTAACTTGAAAACATTACATCAAAAATGCATTTAACACACCCACCCTACCAAACATCATAGCTTAGCAACGCAGCATGCTGTAGAATACCGACTGCTTCTCTTTATGATCATGCAGGTATCTGCAAGCTGCAACTTGCCGCCACTGACTAGCATCTTACCCTGTATACAGCTAGCACAGAAAAGCATCAAAATTCAAAATCTGAAGTACAATGCCTACCAACTACACATGACTTCTGTACCATCATAAAGTCAAAAATTCCTAAGTCAAACCATCACAAGTAAGGTACCATCTGTAATCTATTCTAACACACATTACTGCATAAGTTTTATAGTTCCTATTGTCTGAAATATAATAAAAGATTAGAAATACCACAAGATCAAACCATATGCAAGTCATATGAATGGAAGGTTTTGTCTTCATATTATTATCTATTTCCCTTAACCTAACAGCTGTTTAATGTGGATACAATGCACATAGCTTTTCCACCGATAATCTTCCCAATCGAAAGTTGCTTTATTGGGCCAGCATGGTGGCACACACCTGTAATCACGGTACTTGGGAGCCCAAGGCAGGAGGATCCCTGCAATTCAAAGCCAGCCTACACTACAAAACGAGACTCTGTCTCAAAAAATCAAATAAAAGAAAAAGCTTTACCAAACTCAGGTGAGATTATATCCTGCCTTTTCCACAATGACCAGCTTCGATCTCTGGAAACAGCTAGTAAGAACTTGTCATTAGGTGAGAAGGCCATCTGCGTGACAGTCAGACTGTGGAAAACTAAATTCTGCACCTGTTTCCAAGACGTAGTGTTCCAAAGTATGATAGCTGCATGCTCTTTCTTAGTTGCCTGTAGGATACAGATGAAACAATAAAGCTATTTAAATAGAAATAAACCAAAAAGGAAACATTTTTAAAAATAATACATTGTTCAGTTGTAAAAAATGCAAAGTTGGTTTATCATTTTTTTTAATGGCCTATTCAGCTGTGGTGGTGCACACTTGTAACACCTGCTAAGAGGCTAAGGCAGGAGGATCACATATTCAAACCCCTGCCTCAGCAACTTAGTGACTCACTGAGAGTATCCCAAAATAAAAAAAGGGATGGAGGTGTCATTCGGTGTGAAGGTCCTTGGTTCAATCCCCAGTAACATATCTACACACACACAAAATAATGATAATACATAAGTTAAAAATCATTCAATGTAATTTAGAAACAAAAACAGGAGACAGAAGAACAGAAAACATGACAAAAATCCAGCATCTGCTCCTGATAAACACTGAGAAAAGTAGAAGCTGTAGGGCATTTCTGCAACCATATAAAGAAGTTATGAAAAAGCTATATAAACATTGTTCTTTTTGTTGTTGTTTTGTTTAGTTTTGTATTTTTGAGATGGGTTCTCACCATGTAGTTCAAGCTAGACTTGAACTCACTATGTAGCCCAGGTTGGCCTCAGCCTTGCAGCAATCCTCTTGCTTCAGTCTTCTGAGTGCTAGAATTACAGGCATGCAACACCATGCCCAGCTACAAACATCATCCTTAATGGACAAACACTAAATGTTTTGTTTCTGATATGAAGATCAACACAAAGATTTCTGCTGTTGCTTCATTTGAATATTAAGACATTTATGTAGGAAAGGAAGAAATAAACTTTTTTTGTTCATAGGCAATATAAACATCTATATGAAAAATCCACTAATATCTATAATAAATGTACTAGGACTAATAAATCCACCAAGACTGCAGGACAGACAATCAGTATGCAAAAAGCAACCATATTTTCATACGTAAGCACTGAGCAATAATATATAAAACACACAAAAAAAGATAAATCTGCAAAATGTGTACAAGATCTAACACTGAAAACCATAAATATTCCCAATAATACTAAGATGTTAATATTGGAAAAATCCAATGTTAACATGTGAGGAATATGAACATTCAAGGTAATAATCTCTGCAATTTCTTCTTTAATTCTAAACCTGGGCATAGTGGTACACACCTGTAATCCCAGCACTTGGGGGGGCTGAGGCAGGAGGATCAATGTGAGTTTGAGGCCAGCCTGAACTACCTAGTTAGACTGTGTCTCAAAAATAAATAAATAAATAAATAAATATAAAAGATTCATTTTAAAAGATAATTTCTGAGAGAAATTAAAGATCTAATAAGTATGCATATTTCATTTACATGTCAAAATACTCAGTAACTCTCTCCAAACAGATATACAGATTCAATGTAATCTCCATAAAATTCCTGCAGTCATTTTTTTGTAGAAACGGCCAAGCTGATTATGAAATGAAACGTAAAGGACCTAGAATAGCCAAAAATTATTCAAAAAAGACTCAAGTCAGAAGACAATTTCTATTTCAATTTCTGAGTTTCAAGACGTATTATGAAACTGTAACTACTGATAAATTATAGCATGGCATGATCCCAAAACATATCAGTGAACAGAATAAAGCCTAAAAGTAGACCCATACTTATACGGACAGCTGACTTTCAATAAAGGGGTGAAAGCCAGTATAGTGGCAAAGGAATAGTCTCTTCAACCAGTGATGCTGGAATAACTGGATATTCACATGAAAGAATTCAGCATGCATCTGTACCCCACCCCATAATGCAAAAGTGCATGCTTACAATCCCAGCACTCGGGAGGCTGAGGCAGGAGGATCACTGTGAGTTCAAGACCAGCCTGCATACAAAGTGAGCTCAAGGCCAGCCTGAACTGCAGAGCAAGACCCGGTCTCAAAAAGACAATCAATCAATCAATAAATAAATAAAATAAAAAAGTAAGAATTAAAGCAAAACGTTTCCTAAGTTTAAATGTAAAACTCACAAACTATAAAACTCCTAGCACCAAATGTAGCAGAAAATCTTTGTGACCATGATTTAGGCAAAGATTCCTGAAACACAACACAAAAGGTACAACCCAATATAGAAAATAATGACAAGTTGGATTTCACCAAAACACAGGGCTTTTGCTCTTATATATTATTAGAAATGAAAAGAGAAACCATTGGGAAAACATCTGCCTAGCACATATCTGATGAAGTTGTATCCAGGGAACATAACATTTTGCAACTCGGCAATAAGAAAACCCAATAATGAAGTGGTGAACATATATTTCACCAAAGAAAATACATGGATGGCTAATTAGCACATGGAAAAAATGGTCAATATAATTAATCACTATATAATTAATATAATTAATCACTAGAAAAATATAATCGCTATAATAAGCTATTATATACCTACTAGAATAGTTAAAATTAAAAAGACTGACCATACCAAGTGTTGGTGGGTACAGAGCAACTGGGAACTACTATATGGCTCATGGGACTGTAAAATGCATAACTACTTTGGAAAACAGTCTGAGAAAACCTTAAAAATTTAAAAGTACATCTAAGCCAGGCATGATGGTGCATGCCTATAATTTCAGCACTTGGGAGGCTGAGGCAGGAGGATCGTTTTGAGCTCCAGATCAGCCTGGGTTACAAAGTGAACTCAAGAACTCAAGCCCAGCCTGAACTGCATAGTGAGACCCTGTTTAAAAAATACCAAAAAATAAATAAATTAAATAAAATAAACATAAACATTAAAAAAAAAGCATATCTACCATATCACCCAAAAATTCCACTTATAGGCATGTGCTGAAAAAATATGAAATAGCCAGGTATGGTGTTGCATGCCTGCAATGCCAGCACTCAGGAGGCTGAGGCAGGAGGACTGCTGTAAGTTGGAATCCAGCCTAGGCTACATAGTGAGTTCAAGGCTTGCCTAAACTACATAGTGAGCCCCCGTCTCAAAAACAAAAAAATGAAAGCATGTACCTGTATTTATGCAAAGACTGTACACACATGTTCCTAACTAGTCTCTTGGTAAAAGCCAAGCTCTAGAAAACTAAGTCAAATCTCCATTAATAAGTGAACGAATCAATAAACTGTGGCATATCTACAAAGAGAAATCTACTCCACAATAAGGAATGGACTACTGACATATACAACAACATGGATGAATCTCAAATATCTACAATGAAAGAAGCCTTCCTTTTCAAAAGAACGCATATTATATAAATGGAATCATACAATGTTAGAAAATGGAATCTACTCAATCACAACAGAAAGCAGATTAGAGGTTTCTAAAGATAGAGGGTAGGATGTGGGGCACAGTGGAGCTGAGTAACAGGAAAAAGGAATTACCAAGAAGCATAAAAAACTGGGGATTAATGGATATTTTCATTATCTTGATCATGGTAGTTTCTTTACAGGTATAAATACATGTCAAAATTTATCAGATTGTCTTGCATATTAAATACGCAATTCAAAATATGTTAATGGCACCTCAGTAAAGGTCTGTCAAATGTTAATTCAGAAATGCACATATAAGTGAGCCAACTTGAAAAGGGATAATCAGTAGCATGATAATCAGCACCCTGAACTAAACACAAATTAGCTGCTCAGCAGAAGCACAACCATGTGAGGTACCAAGCCCCATTCTTCCCGACAGTCCCTATCATTCCTAGAACGAAGTATAGCTGACCCTTGAGCAACACAGATATGAACTGTATGGGTCTCTTACACGGATTTCTTTTGGAGATTTACAATAATCTAAAAAAAACTGATGACAAACTACATAGCCAAGAAATAATGAAAAAATTAAGAGAAAGTGACGTCCTGTTTGCATAAAATATTTGAGGACAATAAACTCACGCTACCATAAAAAAAAAATACACAAATCTGTTACATAAGGAGTACTGTAATGTAGTAACTTTACAGACACCCCCTGCTGCCATTGTAAAGAGTCAAAGTTATTGTTATGGCCTAGATCTAAAATGTCCCCCAGGTCAGGTATGGTGGTGCTTGACTGTAGTCCCGGCACTTCGGAGGCTCAAGCAGGAGGGCTGGCATGAGTTCAAGGTCATTCTGGGCTACACAGTGAGTTTGAGGCCAACCTGGGCTACACGGTAAGACCTTGTCTCAAAAAATTAAATAAATAAATAAATAAATAAATAAATAAGTCCCCCAAAAGTCCCACATTGGGAGGCAGGGACTGGTCAGAAAGGGCAGGTAATGGGAGTGTCAAGCCTCAGAAGGGTATATTCTTGTCCCTGGCTCCTCCTGCCTCTCTCTGTTTCTTAGCCATCATGGGCATGAACTGTCTTCTTCTGCCTTGAAGGCATCTGAACATGAACGGAACCCACTGAAACTGAACCAAAATAAACTTTCCCAAACTGAAGTTGCAGATGTTGGATATTTTGTCTTATTGACAGGAAAGATAAACTCAGTTACATATGTGGGCTGATGTAGCTCAGTGGTAGACCACTTGCCTACCATGCATGAGGCCCTGAGTTCAATTCCCAGTAATATGCACACAGAGAAAGTTATATGCAGATTACTGTGCACAGGGGCTGGCATCCCACCCCTGCACTGTTCAAGGGTCAACGGTACACTATTTAAAAAACAAAAATGTACAGCTAAAATAGATTTAAAATGCAATTACAACCCTGTGAAAGGACAAAAGGAAAAGAGAACTTGAAAAAGTATGATTCAGGAAAGCAGATACTAGTGATCTTTCACATAGAGTTCTGCTTGAATCTTTACCAAACTTGCAGGAGTCTGGTGACCCAAATAACCCATGATCAAGTACAATTAAAAGTAAAATTTCCTACCTTGCAAGCTGAGGCAAGCAGAGTCTTTGAATTGTTACAAGTAACAGAAAATATTTCATAGCCATGTCCATATCTAAAGAGAAAAATGCATGACCTCTATATTAGTAAATGTATCTATTCTCATACTGCAAAAATTTAAAAAGTAAAAAGATTAACATCAATCTCTCTAGCTAACATGTTTCTTTTAAAGATTATATTTTTGTGCAGGCAAATATTTGGGGGAAAAACAGGGAGACTAAAGGAAAATGTATTTCTTAAAAGTAACACAAGACACTCACAATTAGATTAACATATGAGTTTTTCCTTCCTACTCCTAACCAGCCAGTACAATAAACCATCATGGAAAAAAACTGATGCGACCCACCAAATGCAAAAAAAACCAGCCAGAATGACAAAACTTAAGTCTTTTTAAAGGAAAAATATGTTATGCCTGTCTACTTTAAAAAGTGAAACCAATGAGTCAACAGGAAAATAAAAATCAATGTAAGTTTGATTCTCATCCCTTTGAAGGGCCGCTAAAAAAAAAATCTATAAAGCAGGAGGAAAATGTAGGCAGGAAGAAGGCAAAGCACAAAAATCAAATTGAAGCAGAGTGCAGCAGCGCATGCCTATAATTCTCAGGAGGCTGAGGCAGGAGGATC
>RJWT010041020.1:0-12396 GCA_004365215.1 Cuniculus paca
TTCATCTTATTTTTATATGACTATGAACATGGTTTCTAGCCTCTTGGTGGCTATGGTTGTGATCTGTCCTTCATTTTATCTCCTCTTTCTCTCTTTCACTCCAATCTTCTGCACCAGTTTCCCAAAGTTAGCATGGTCCCCCTTTGTCCTCCAGCCTTAATTCTAATCTCTTCCTCTTCTTCCACTTCTCTATTTACTCCCTAATCCATTTTACATTTTAACCCCTGAGGGCAAAATTGACATAGTAAGGACTTATATACTACATACAATTTTCTGGTTTGCATTAGATTTTGCTATATAACTATAAAGGAGATTGTAAATGTAAAATAAATTTTAAAACTTATAAGTCTGCCACTATATTCAAGGATGAGAAAAGGCAGGCAGCCTGTAAGAGAGTGGCAAAACTCAGCTACCCTTGGTATTCCAACACCAGCCGTAGCATGGAAGATATGTGTAACTCAGACAAAAGTGCACCTTGTTATGCCAACTCATTCCAAAGTTTCCAGGAGATATCTCCCAGAGACAGCTTGGCTTGATTGATTCCTTTCGCTTACCCTAGCCTTGACCTTCCTACTATAGAATACAAAACCCCCAATTAACTTGCCTGAACCAAACCTGCCTAGCAACATATGACAAGACAATATGTAACCAACTATAGAAAGTCTTCCTGTCAGCCTTCTTAATACTTCCTGTTGCTTTTTTGTATTTCCTGTTAACAACATATATAAGTGTTTTATTAACCCCAAGGCAGGGCTGATGATTTGAAACTGAGATTCCCATCAGTCCACTGGTGTAAGAAAGTTTGCCTTCCAAGTTCTTTGGTGCTAAGTGTCTTCCATCTGGCTCAGTCTTGCTTTTCCATAACATAACCACACATCTAGTTCACATGGTTAAAGGCAGCAAATTAATAGTTACCTCGGTTGTCATTTTCTAGGCTGTGTTTGATGCTATTGTCATTGCTGAAGATATCACCATAGCCAAAAGTGACATAATTATTCTAAATACCTGTTCTTCCTGGTATTCCAAAACTGAGATTGGCTAAGAGGCACAGAAAATACTGTGTCGCAGTACTAAAGAACCAGGAGCTGGGCCAAACAGGTAGCAACTTCTTGTCCCTAACAAATTGAAGAGGTAGGATGTTGCAACGGACTCAAAACACAAAAACCAGCTACACCTGGAAGACACCTCAGAGAAGTAGTCATTTCTAAAGGGTTCTAAATACGAGCAATAAAACAGCCCACCATAGGCAATTTACAACCACCACCCCAGCAACTAAACTAAAAAAAGAAAAGAAAATGAGAAAACACTTAAACAAGATGCAACCTCAGACATCCAGTTTACCAAAGGCAAACCCATGGGGCAATAAGGTGGGACAATCCAAAAACCACCCACCTGGCCTCTTTGAAGTGGTAACAACAAAGCAATTAAATGAGGGTCTAGAAAAAAAAATCAGCAATAATTTCTTAGATAAATGCAGAGATGCTGTCCACAATGAAAACCATGCTTAGTGACTAGAGCAGATACAGACAAAAAATAGAGGAGCTTAAGAAAATGATGGAAGCCATGAGTGCTCAGCATATGAAAGAAATGAATTCCATAAGGCAGATTCAAGCAGATATCCAGAAGAATAAAAATTCCACTGAAAATACCTGCAACAGATTAAGCCAATGAGAGGACAGGATCTCAGATATAGAAGACAGGCTTGCAGTTAGCAATCAGGAAAAGAAAGATTTCTTAAAAATAGTGAGGAATCATGTGAAATCAATTCAGCAGCTGCTAGATGAAACAAAGAAGACTAACTTAAGATTGATTGGAGTCAATGAAAAAGCAGGAGATAGCAAAATGATATTTTTTTAAAAAACTGTTCACAGATGTCATGGCAGAAAACTTCCCTGGTAGAGGAAAAGAATTTGACACACAAATAAGTGAGGCATACAGAACTCCAATTAGCCACAATTTTAAAAAAGTCTACAGTCAGGCATATAATAGCCAAGATTCCAGAAATTCAACAAAAGAACAGTCTTAAAAGCTGTTAGAAAAAAAAAAATCAACTATAAAGGAAAGCCCGTAGGAATCATAGCAGACTTCTCAGCACAAACCCTCAAATCAAGGTGAACTTAGAGTGAAGTACTTCAAGTTCTAAAGGAAAACAACCTTCAACTTAGATTGATCCACCTCCACAAAACTATTTTTCAAAACTGATGGACAAATACGATACTTCCATGACAAAGAACATCTAAGGAAATTTATGACTACCAAACAAGCACTCCAAAGTGTTTTGAAGGACATTCTAGAAAAAGATAACAAGGACTACAACTCCATGAATTCCAGCAGAAGTACTCCACCAGACAAGGCAAACAATTAAATGGAGGGGGGAAAGGGGGGGGTGCCAACAACCGGAACATAACATGACAAGGATAAGGCAATACATACCAATTATAACCATCAATGTTAATAGTCTTAACTCACCACTCAAAAGACATAGACTGGCAGAATGAATCAAGAAGCAAGATCCAACAATATACTGCATACAAGAAAAACACTTAATTCAAAAAGAAACCCACAGACTAAAAGTCAAAGGATAAAAAACAATACTCCATGTGACAGGAACCCAGAAAAAAAGCAGGGGTAGCTATTCTATTTGCAGACAAAGTGAATTTCAAGCCAAGACTCATTAAGAGAGATAAAGAAGGTCATTATATCCTTATAAAGGGAACAATTCAAAAGGCAGAGATAAACATCATAAATATATATGCAACAAATACCAGTGCACCCAACTATATAAAACAAATACTAACAGGCATGAAAAATCAAGTAAGCACTAATACGATTGTATTGGGGGATTTCAATACCCCACTGTCACAAAAAGACAGATCAACTAGACAAAAAAATCAGCAATGAAATATTAGAACTGAATCAAACTTCTGAACAAATGGACTTAGTAGGTGTCTACAGAGTTTTTTGCCCCATAACATCAGAATACACATTCTTCTCAGCTGCACATGGGATGTTCTCCACAAGAGACCACATACTAGCTCACAGAATATGCTTAAGTAAATGCAAAGTAATTGAAATTATCCCACATATATTATCAGATCACAGTGCAATGAAACTGGAAATCCATGGCAAAAGGAACCACAAGAACTTCATAAACACATGGAAATTAAATAACACTCTCCTGAACAACCAAAGGGTTACAGATGAAATTAAAGAAGAAATTAGTTTCTACAATTAAATGATAATGACAGTACAACATATCAGAACTTATGGGACACAATGAAAGCAGTCCTAAGAGGGAAATTTATAGCAGTAAATACCCACATCAGGAAAACAGAGCAAACACAAATAAACAACTTAATGGTGAATCTCAAGCTTCTAGAAAAAGAAGAGCAGACTAAGCCAAAAGGTCATACAAGGGGTGAAAGTCTGAATTTAATTCACATTAAAATGGAAGGACATACTCCATATCTTCCTGCCTTGTACAATCCTTTTAGTGTTGCTGCCACTGAGACAACAGATTATCAGGATCCAAAGCATTTCCAAGAACAAAAGTCAAAACTTGTGCCTAGTCCTACCATCATTAAGATGAACCTTCTTAATCACATGCTGCAGCATGCCAAGATGCAAAAGACAGCCCAGATGTACCACACAGAACGTAACTGTCAATGGTACATTCCACACAGCTGCCACCTGAGCAAATATCACAAACTTGCTTTTAGTAGTTATGGCCCCAAAATGGGGCTTTCGGGTACTCTCTCATTCATCCATCCCAGCTGTCTTCTGAGTTGAAAAGTCTCCTGCAAACTGAGAAAACAGCAAGAAATACTCTGAACATGAGTACTTATTGGAAGATTCTTCTCTTTAGTATCCTCAGTAGAGCTAGAAAAGAGCAGAAACTGTCCCTTAATGCAACTCCCAGTTTGTATTCAACTGACCAACAGAAAAAAAAGACAAAGCCTAATGCCTTCCGTTACGGTTTGTATATAGATGGCCCCCCAATCCTCACGTAGTCATGGAAGTGGCTGAATCTAACATTTATGATTGATTTCTCGTCTAGCGCTGGGATTGACGGCATGAGTTCTGCACCCACCCAGGGGTGGAACCAACATACAATGTAAGGTCGAAAGGGGGGCGTTTTTCGCTCTTTGGCACGGTTTGCTCTTACTGCTTGTAGCCGCCATGAACAGCTGCCCCCTTTTGCTCTGGCTGCTGCCTTGAAGTGTTGCCCCGGTGCCATGCCACCTTGTCTTGGAGCCAGCTGATTATGGACTGAAATCCCCAGAAACTGTAAGCTAAATAAACCTCTCCTTGCTTCACTTTGGGTGTCAGGTGTTTGTCTCAGCAACCAGAAAAAAGTAACCAAGACACCTTCATAACTAACCACGAGGCCACCACACTACCAAAATAAATCATCTCAGTCACCTAAATGAAGACATACTTTTTGCAAACATCACTTTCTCCTAAAAGTCCTACGTCATCAATAGAGAGACCTCACAGAAAGAGGCAGAATGGAGACCTTCAGATAACAAAGGAGAGAGATCACCTGATTAACACAGGAAGTTAGGAGGCACTATGAATATAACCCAGAAGCACTCTCTGAGAATGGCAGAAAACATTCATGAAAGTAAATATGCACAATGTGTGCATACACACATGCAACACATACATACATGTGTGCAAACAAAACACATACACGTGTGCGCACAACACATATACATACATACGTGCATGCACACACACAACACATACATGTGCGCACGCACACACAGAGGCAAGAAAACAGATGTCATTGAAACAGACTAAACAAAGAGTGACAGAATAATGACAGCTTCCTACCCCATATGTGCCACCTGAAAGGAAAAAGATGTCAAAAACATAACCTTTTAAAACTGAATGGCAGTCAAAATGTTTTTGAAAAAGTAAGGAAAAACTAGATTTAAAAGCTATACCTGATCTTACATTTAAAAGCCACATTTAAAAAGTTAAATATGGCTTCTCTGTTGGATACAAAGAATTAAAAATCGCTTTGCAGGTTAAAAAGATAATCCTCCAGCAGTTAACTACTGTGAGTTTTCCCTGTAAAGGCTGTGACAAATGAGCCTTTTGAAACATAGGAGGAAATGGGAGTCACCCAAGATCATGACCTAGGCCTCCTCTATACTGTACACCAAGGCCCATGGAAAGATGGCAAGAAGGAACAGTCAGACCAAGAGCCTAAACTCTCCAGATCGGAGACACTGGTGTTTCTTCTCTCACCACACAGGGGGCAATACACTAGCCCAAAGTCACCTGGAGAAGCCAATCACATTTACCATCTTACTGTCTTTACCTGCCTAGCCTCGTGGTGAACGCCAAAGAGTTTTTCCATTTCTAGATCACAAGACAGGAGACACTGGGAATGGGAGGGAAGACTACCAATCACAAAACCCGAGAGTCTGTCTTTGTACTCCTGTCTCTGTGCATGGTAAGTAAGCACTCTACCACTGAACTACACCCCCACACCCTGAATACTGAACTGGTAAAGCAGTATCTTTTTTACAGACCTATTAATACAATTTTGTAACACAGATGAATTTCTATCTTCCATCAGAATATAAAAAACGAAATAAGTTTGATTTATTTAGAGTTCAAAGATATCGTCCATTGATTTTCTAATACACAGAAAGTGAAACTTCATTAAGAGATGTCACCTTATATTCCATCTGTTATGAGAATTAAAATATTTTGGGCCAGGGATACAGCTTAGCAGCATAAGCGCCTACCTGGCATGCACGAGGTCCCGAGTTCAATTTCTGGTACAAAAAAACAGTATATATACATATAAACAAACACACACACACATATATTTTAAAGGCAGGTACCCAAGTGACAGTCCATATATTCTCAAAAGCAATCATAAATTTTAAGTTAGCATTCTGGTGTAGAGAAAGACATTGATAGTTAATAAGAAAAGAAAATCAACCTATAGAGTGATCACATCCAAAAATTAGTTTATATTCTTATAAATAAATAAATGCATATATGAAAATCTCCACTACTCTGTTTTAAATAAAATATTAGAACATTGTTGATATTTGTATTCTGAAGATGCCAAATACAGACCTAGTAGTTACATACATGATAAGTATAATGCAACTTTATCGTCTAAGATATATACTCTCTAAAAAAGATCACATATAGACCTAAAATATTTCAAGCAAGGCGAAAGAGAAATCATTATCCCTTCAAAAACAGAACTGCATTTTTGCTGACAAAGGGTAAAAAGCACACAAACTCCTCCGCCTCTCCTAGCCCACAGCACTTAAGGGGATGCTCTGTCCTGTGCTGAACTGTGGCCCCCAAAGATGTGTCTGACCCTGACCAGCAGAACCTGTGAATGAGGCCCTATGGGAAAGAGACGCTCAGCAAATGCAGTCAAGTTAAATGAGCCCTTGAGGTGGGCTCCCATCCACTGACAATGTCCTCATAACGTGAAGGAAGTCTGGACCCAGAAATATGGAGGAAAGACAGCCAGTGAGGAGACTGGAATGGGATTGCTACTCACCGAGGAAGGTCTAAGCTACTAGGACTAGGTAAATGAAGAGCCTACCTAGGGGATCTGGAGAGAGGATGGCCCTGCCTATACTTGACTTGGGATTCCTAGGTTCTAGGACTATACAAGAATAAACTGTTGTTTTGAGCCACTAGTTTGTGGTACTTCTTTAGAGCAACCCTGGGAAACTTAATTTCCATGTTACAGAGATGTAAAAGAGGAGGGGAGAAGCCAGGGGGCTAGGAGATGGAACTTTTTAGACTAATTTGCACTGTTCATTATCTCTTAAAGGACAAAGGAGACACTGGCTTCAGAAATTCCCATAAAGGCACTCTCTCCTCGTGTGCCCAGTGTCTACTAAGAGCAGGCCCTGAGAGGAAGACCTCTGTCTTGGTTACTTTTCTCTCATTGTTGAGACAAAACACCTGACACTCAAAATGAAGGAAGGAGAGGTTTATTTATCTTACAGCTTTTGGAGATTCCAGTCCATACTCAGCTGGCTCCAAGGCAGGGCGGCATGGCTGAGGGGCAGCCCTTCACAGTGGCCACAAGCAACAAGAGGGAAAGGGCAAAAGGGGGAAAAGCGCATCTCCTTCCTGACCTTACAGTGTATGCCGGCTCCCTTCCCTGGGTGGGTGCAGGACTCACACCACCAACCCCCGCACTAGACAACAAACCAATCACAAATGCTAGACTCAGTGGCCTCCATGACTCAATGAAGTTTTGGGGAGACATTTAAACAAACCACAACAACCTTGTTCTCTGGAGCGATGCCACTGCTCCTAGTGGGAAGGAAGGTACTAGAAAAATAAGTATAGAGATGAATAATGTAATTAAATAAACATACATCTTAACCTGAAAGGTTATGTCACTTGTCTACATGTCACAGAGATTAAAACTTGACAGCTAAAGATAATTTGACATAACTACTATGCTGCTCTAGATAAGAATAAATTTTGTCCCTCTCGGTATAAGACTATGCTGAGAATGAAAAGGCTTCATCTGTGGGGCTGAAGGTGTCTCTCAGTTGTAGAGGACTTGCCTGATATATGCGATGCCTTGGGTTCCATCACCAGCACCACAAAAAAATAAAGGAAAATAAAATAAATGTTTCACCCAGTTAAGGTCCCGAGTTATGCTTAGAACCCTGGGCAAGGTATAAAAACATGCACTGAACATGAAAGCCCCCAGCTAAATAGCAGTCTAGTCAGCTTCCCTATTTCAATAACTGAAGCTTCTTTAGCTTTCTGAGAATTAGATGCACCACTGTAAAACTAATGTTGACACACTAATTAAATATAAACTGTGAGCCTTGGTCTTTAGGAGAAATGATGTGCTAATTCAAAATCTTAAGCCCAACAATGTAGCAGAAAGAATATGTTTAACTAAAAATATCTTTCAGAAGGATCATAATTAAGATCAAAAACTGACAAAATATACTTTCAAAAAGAAGCTGAAGTTGAACTGTGTAGAAGACAAGAACTAAAACCCTAGGGCATCATAGGCACATCAGGAAAATTCTAACATATTTTAATACAACTGCCATCTTCCACTAAATTTAGAAAACAATTGCAGTTTCACAAATATAGATTGCTCATAAATACACTTTTTTCTGTGATTTGATGAGCCCTGCCAAGCAGAGCTGCTGTCTCAAGCACAGGCTGATTTGAGAAATTTGCTCTTCCCAGACAGCATCAAAGAGAGCAGACAGTCACCTGAGGCACTAAACTCAAAAGCACGCGGCATTCACCTTCCCGGGGACCAGAAGCAGAGTCAGCCTCCGGCCTGCTTTCTCCATTTCTCAAGCCAGCATTCTACTGTGGGACTGCCCTCTCTGCTCCCCAAACACCATACTTCTCAGGGAGCACAGTACCAGTGTTACCTTGAGAGTCTGCAACAGAGTCTCCCACACACTAAGCCAAGACACGTTACCTGCAGGACACAAGACAGAAAATACAGTGGTGCCTCGGTTCACAAACACTGCCGTTTGCAGACAATTTGGTTTACAAACCGAAGCATTTGACAAAATTTTGTTTTTGTTAGCAAAGTCTGCATTGGGTGACAAACATGACCATAGCCATTTTTTCTGCACAAACGCAAATGTGGCCTGGCTATCATTCCCAGAATTGTGGAATGAATTAAGTTCATGAACCAAGTCACCACTGCAACAGCACATCCTGTGTCTTTACTGCACTGAACATGAGGCTAATTTAGTGCCCAAGAGCTCCCCTACATATCAGGGTAGTTCATCTTTACCACAGACCTCTGGGTATTTTGTACCTCCTACCAGGTACTGTTCATCTATCAAAATGCTGATTATAGTAATTACCCACTATCCATCTTATTCTAGTCTTCTCATTTTGTTAATATGCAGCCATGTCCCAAATATTTTTTTCACACCACAGCCAATGTTTCATCCAGTACAATCTGGCATGAATTTCTCAATCTTAGCAAAGGGATTCTCTCCAAATAGGGGAAATACTAACCCAGAGATGCTATACGAGACATTAACTCAGCGTTAACAAACAGAACCACTTATGAAAATGGAGAATGTGATCATTATGTATATCTAAATTATACCAATAAACTTAACTGTAAAAAAGTGGAATACACATTAAAACTTCCATCCGGGAAAAGCTGGTGGGGAAATTCCACTTCTCCATTTAAGCCCAGCATTCTCAGTCAAGCCCAAACATTGAAATAGTCCACAGCACTCTTTTTAAACGCTGATGCCAGATCTCACCCCATAACAACTTAATTCAGATCACAAGAGGACTCAGGGCACCAGGGTTCAGGATAAACTGTCAAGGCCATTCCCGTGTTCGGGTATAGCTGCGAATCACGCATCTACACCAGGGGTCAGCAAGCTGCTCTGTGAAGGGCCGTGCAGTAAACGCTTCAGGGCTGTGGGCCATTTAGTCTTTTATCACACTTCAGTCTGCTGCTCCAGCCCAAAAGGAGCCTTGAACAGGGCATAAATGAATGGGTGTGGCTGGGTTACCACACAGCTTAAGAACACTAAAATTTGGAATTTTAAGTAACTTTTACACATCATTAAATATTCTTCTTTTCTTTAACATCTAAAAATATTGTTCGCTTTTGGGTCATATGAAAACAGGGAGCAGGCAAATCTGGCTAGCCCAGACTTTACCAACCTCTGATCTACTCTGCAAGTTGAACAAACTTCTACTTAATTTTCTTGAAAACATTTGATCGGTGATTCCCTATCAGTCCTAGATACATTCCCTTCGAGCCATGGATACCTTCAGATTCGAGCTGTTCCAGGCCATACGAGGGGGCTACGCTATCGCTGCTCCTGAATGGAACTGTTCCCTCCGAGGAGGCCTCGGGAGCAGGTGATGCCAGGAAAGAGCCAGTCCCCTCCACCACCGCGCCCGTGGGTGTCACTGGAAAGCCCCACACAGGCGTGAACTCCTCATCCGGCAATGTGACTGCATCCATGAAGCCTGCCAAACATAAGAAAGAGGACGTGAGCCACAGACGGCCACTGCGCAGAGTGTAGACATCTGCTTCCACTTTTCAGGCAAGAAACAATGAATGACGCCCATGGCTCGAGTGCAGTGAGTGTGGCACACGCAGACCAGCTCCTCCCTCCCACGTCGCATCCACAGCATCCACAGCAAACACTTCAGCAGCCAGGAAAACATGCTGTCTTACACTGGAATCTTGCTTTCAAATTTCAATCTCCCGCTGGGATGCAGCACAGCAGCACAGCGCCTGCCTGGCAAGTGTGAGGTCCTGAGTTCAAGTCCAGATACCAAAATAAATAAATAAATAAATTTATGTATTTCAGTCTCCCATTGGTTGTGCTGACAAAGCAATGGATGTGGTGGAGTTTTGTATAATGTGTTACCAAAGGTAGAAAATTTAACAAAAATGTTAAAATATATCTCAATGACTACTTTGAAAAGACCAAATACATTTCTCAAAGTCTTATCAAAGAGTAAGAGCCTAGATCTGTACCGGTAATGTGTTGAATTTTAACACATCCAATGATATAAAAGTAGGGCCAAGGTACCCTAAGTCTAAGACTCTCAAATAGTAGTAGCTTGAAAACCTGGTTGGTCATCAGAATTGATGGAGGTAATTTTTAAAATAGGGATTTTCATCCACACACCTCAATTATCTAAAGCAGAAGCTGTTTGGCCTGAAACAGTGTTTTCACAAATGCTCCCAGAGCTGGGCACAATGGTATACCCTTGTCATTCCAGCTACTCAAGAGGCTGAGGCAGGAGGACCACAAATTGAATGCCAGTCTGGACAACTTAGCAAGACCTGTCTCAAAATGAGAGATAAAAGACCTAGACATGTAGCTCAGTGGTAGGGTGTCTCTGCCTTTATTCTTAAAAAACAAAACACAACAACAACAACAACAACAACAAAAACCTACCAGGACATAGATCCATAGGATCTCCCGCTTTTGCTGGGAGTATAAATTATTACATCTACTTTGGAAAACAGGCATTAGCTGCAGCAGCGTGAAATGCTCACACACCCTCGGGCCAGCACTTGTACAGCTAGGTGTAACCCCCAGGAGAAACTCCTGCCTGTGCAATGGAGACATACTCTTAGGAGCAGGGACCACAACAGCCAAAGCAAGAAAGAACCAAACACGAAGCAGTAAGACAGTGGATAAATAAACTGTGGTGTGTTTTCATTATGCAGCAGTGCAAACAAAAGAACTACAGGATGTGGATCTTAGTTACAGAATAGTAAGTAAAAACTGTAAGTCCCCAAAAGTTCACCTATAATACACTGTTTCTTGGTATAATGTTAAAAACAACTGAAACTTCAAAATGTGTATTTGTAAGAATATAAATGCAATCAAACTTTTTCAGAAGGATGGAAAAGGCCTCATGGGAACAGGGTTCAGAATGCCCAGAAGCCAGGAGAGACAGGGCTGAGATATAAAGGGTCTATGTTTATGCGGGTTACTGTCCAGGACCCAGGCTTTTGCTGCCTGGTGTGGCAGTGGAGGAGGGAGAATGGATTAGAAAGTATTCAGTGCATTGTTGAAAGTAACCCAGTAAATACATACAAAAAGTAGGCCTTACTTGGAGTAATCATAAAGATATAAAATGCAAAAATATTGTTTAAATAATTTTTTAATTCCCAAGGGGAGTGTAATACTCAACCAAACTTGAAAATTCATTGCCCTTAAGTGATCCGAGCATTTAAGGTCCCACTAGACAGAAAGCACACCACTTCAAAGCTATACAAAGGCCTGTGAGACAGGCAGACGTTGTTTACAAGTGAATAAGCCAAGTCTCACAGGAGTGGAAACACTTGCTTGAAGCCACAACACTAACGAGGACCAAGGTGGGACTCAAACCCCGGTCCTTGCAGTAAATACAGACTGTGAAAGACCCTGAGATGAGCCTGCTTGCAGGCTGCGCCACACCCTGGCAAATGAGACAGAGGGTCCCCACCGTCTGGGCAGGGTGTGTGCACACGGGGGAAGAGCCAGCTGCCTTACTCATCCTCCTTGTGACCTAGAGAAAAGAGCCACCCAAAACACTGCATCCAAGTCCCGCCCTCACTGACCTTCTGCAGCTGGGATGACTTCAGGGGACAGAGGGGTCACTGTAGTTGAAGCTGCAGTAGCCAGAGGTCCCCATCCTCTGGACAGCTGAGTTGCACCAGGAGCATCAGACACAGGAGAAGGGGCCTCAGAGGCTTCCTCAGGGTCCCCACGGTCTCTGGGAACCTCCAGGACGGAAACCTCCTCTTGCATCTCGAAGGGTGAAGAGGCCACTGGTTCTCGAGCAGCCACTGTCATTTCTTGAGTGATGATCTCTTTAAAAAGGGAAATATTTAAAATAGACCCAGTCCTTAAAGTTACC
>RJWT010041021.1:0-12398 GCA_004365215.1 Cuniculus paca
TTTGCGTTTACTGGTTGGTCTTCCTAAATGAACATTCTTCAAGCCCTGGCAAGTCTTTCTGGCTCTTCTCTTTTAAACAGTGAATGTGCTATCATCTTGCCTTTGCGGGCTTTCTGGACCACCTCATTTAATATCACTAAACCTCGCTTTTCTCCTTTGGCACTCCTTAGTCCCTTTGCTTATTTAATTTTCTCCAAATTAATTTTCACCACTCAGCATACTACTTGTTCTATTTTTGGTTCATTAGCAGAGATCTCTTCTAGAATATTAGCTTCAGAGCAGTAGAATTTGTCGATTTAGTTCACTGTTAGAAAATCAGCATCCCCAGCAGTGAGTACCACAGCAGCTCAAAAAACAAATGAAAACAAACAAAACAAAACAAAACAAAAACCAGTGCTTCGATGAATGGCACGCTCTCAAAATACGAGCTGGAAATACTGACCATAGGGAGAATTAATTGAAGAGAGAAAATTCATGATCCTCTCTAAAAAAAAGAATAGCCACATCTTTTAATATTTATACAAAGTGGCTGGCTGGCTTGTGAAGGGCTGGGGAATCTTTCATTTTCTTTTCAATTGTTCTATACTGGAATTGAACCCAGGCTTTTCTCACTGAGATAGATCACCAGTTACTTCTTAGTTTTTTTTTTTTTCACCAGTTATTTAAAAACTTTTGTTTGTTTTTAGAGACAGTCTTACTAATTCTCTTGGTCATTTAGACTGGATTTAAAATTACAGTCTTCCCGTCTCAACTTCCCAGAGTGCTTTGACTACAGTCCTGTGCTCCTGTGTCCACTTAGGCACATTTCTTCATGGATTTGGTCTCTGTAAAACCATGTTGGATCCCATGGACTTGGTAGTAGCCCTTCTTTACCTCAGGTCATGTAAATGCCGCAGATTTGAGTCCTCACTGCAGCCACACACCACACGTCTCATTTTCATCTCACGGTAAAGACACTGAGAGGCTGGGTATTCTTGCTGAGAGCACTACTGAGGTAGGATCTGAACTCCAGTAGTCTGATTCCAGGGAATACCATGGGGTCCACTCCACACATCACATCCCAGTGTGTGTGCGGGTTGTAGATATAGCTGGAAAAGAGTCTGGCAAAGTTCCCACATAAATGCAACTTAGGCATTTGGACAAACACTGTATAAAATTGGACAATTCATAATAATTTACCCATTTCTCTATGAAGGGAATTTAACCTCCAAAACTATTTAATCTCCTCTTTAAAAAAAAACTCAGATTTTAATAATTCAAAGAGACTATGGTCAGATCCATTCATCTCCTAATTCCAAATCTCAAAAATACCTTGTTACATAGATCAGTATTTTGGGGAAAGAAAATATACAATGAAAGCTATTAAATAATTGCCATATGGTGATGCCATCACCATCTTCTTGGCAGTTTGCGTATAGATTGCAAGGCTAGTGGACGGAAAAGCCAGCAAATTCAAAGGCTTCTAATTAAACCTGAGTGTCTACATCCCTGTGCAATAGCACTATCAAAGGCAACACCTAAGAGCTGGCCAGAAAGTAAAATCTAAACCCTTACCCCAGGCCCACTTAATCAGAATCTGCAATCCAATGAGATTCCTAAGTGACTTGCAGCTTACTAAAGTTGGAGAAGCACTAATCTATCCCACTGGTTCTCATACTCAGCTGTCCATTGGATTCCTGGAAAGGATTTGGAAATTTATGCCCAGTCCTCAGAGTCTCTTCTTTAATTGGCCTAAGGAGCAGATGGAAACATTTTTATTGCTTTCTAGGTAATTGTAATATGCAATCAAATTTGAGAACATGCACTCTGGGTATATCTTTAAGAAGCAGCACTCATTATGTTGATCTAATTCTTCAGTCCCTCCACAAATACTTAGATCCCTCCCTAGGAGATATATAAGCTTTTTCCATCCAAGTTGGAGTACAGTTTTTCTTTTTCAAGGGTCTTACTGAAGAGTATGATGGTGCTAAAGTGACACAAATAATTAATCAGTGCATTAAGGACTGAGTCATTTATCAGAACCGCCATATGCTTTTGTGTACTGTTGTCTTTTTAAAGATGACTTTCAGACCAAAGTAAATGACTCCTTTCACATACTTCACCATGTTAACATCTGGTTTGTCTCCTCTTCAACACAGAAAGTTATGTCTTGAATGGACAGTGTTCTATATTGATCTCTTGTCTCATGCTTATAGCATTATCTGTTTTCCTGTCTTTTTTATCTGCTAGAATCGTAAAGGGCATGGATTGCAGCATTTGTCTGTGTATCATCAGAGCCTGCTATTGTCTCTGTTCAATAAATGTTGACTGAGTAAGTTTAAGGCTTCATCCTGTCTTCAGTTTTTAAAAATCCTCATCTGTGTATTAAAATCATATTATAAAACTGTGCTGCATTTGAATATGGAAACAAATACAAAAAAAGATTAGGATGATTTCAAAAGTCTAATTCGTTAAATATTTACTAAGCATATGACAAAATACAAAATATTCAGCAGATTAAACAAAATAACAATTCGTGAGATCAGTAAAAAGATAAAACACTTTCTCTGGCTTGCAATTTGGCAGAGAATATGAATATATATATATGTATGTATGTATGCCTATCATATAATACAGATGATGATAAAGACTTATGATAAGCAGCCAAACCCAACACTAAATGAATCTCATGAAAAAGTTGATTAATTAAGGCTGTAGGCTACAAATACTTTCCAAATTTAATTTCTGTAAGATGAGACAGCAAATGTACAATACGTTATGGAAAAAAAAGAATCTGAATAAACGTCAGTGATACCTTTCTGGCAAAGTGGTACTCTAAAAAGTTCGAATTGATTTTTCTTATGATAAAGGTTTACACCCATTCAGATGTCCCAGGAGAGTTTCCTGTGAGAATGCACCTTAACCCTCTTGAAGTTGGGAAAAGTTTCACAGCCTGACTCTCCCTGTTCATTCAGGCTTATTGAGACTTTGCAGTAGATATAATGGAAAATACTTTCCAGCCCCAACTCCACTATTCATTGCTTTGAACACTACAATAAATAGAAAGGCCAAGAATTGAAAGTCTTTCTCTTTCCTCTTAGCTTTTTCTAAGTGCTGAACTGAATAGGTGTCAACGTTCTGTTGTAGCCTTGGCAGTTCTTACTTTCAAAAGAACAATCAGAAGGCAACTCTTTCAGAAAATTGATCTGCCAAAGTTTGAAATGCTTAAAAATAAACTGTCACGTCTGTCTGTTTCCTCTCTACATAACCTGTGAGGCTCACCTCTGACTTCTTATTTTCCAAACCCTAACAGCCTGCTATTCTATTTCAAAAGTTTTCTATGGAAGCTCTTTCTTTGTCAGAAGTATTGTAGACCCTGACCAAATATTTTATAAATTGTGGAGACATCTGAATGCAGATAAAAGCTGACCAGTGCTCACTAGTGCCCTAACTCCTCCACCTACAGAGTTCTGAAATCTAGGTTAGGGAAGAGTATTTCTTCTAAATTCAACTTGACAACTTCAATTTTCACTACTTAGGGAGAGATGATATCAAATGTATATAGAGCTATCTCTATTTCATGTTCTTTCCACACTCTAGATTTGAACTCCTCAATTGGGGTTCACAGCAGATAAGCTCAAATAATTTCACTTCGGAGTTGCATTCTTTTCCCTAGTATGTCACATTCAAATAATCTCTATTCCATAATAAAGCCCAGAATCTGACATACACGGACATACGTATTCAAGTAGCCATGTTAGAGGCCAGAGGTCACATCTAATGTGTTGACAGTCATTATCAACCAAAGTTCATATTAACTTGTCCAGTGGAGATCACTGAGACTTTGTGACATTGCTCCTGATATTAATGGCCTCATCAAAACACCTATAAGTAAAAATAGAAATCAACAACTTTATTACAGGTTTTAACTAAGACACACATTTCTGAAAGGGTCCTTCACCTCTCCTTAAACAGAAGACACAGAAAACATCTTTTAGAGTGGGAATAATTACTACTTTAACAGAATGTAAGTAATTTATAACTTAGGGTTATCTAGTGGGTTGTTACTTTGTCTGTTTGTTTTTAACTCATAGACCCTTTGCTATCTGGTGGAAAAAGTTGCTTTCTGTAATTTTGACCTGGAAGAACCAGCAAGTCTTTTTTAAGAAATTCAGACCTCAAGGATCTTCTTTAACTGAATAATGGCATTGCTTCTGGCCTCAGTTGGAAGTATCTGTCTGTCATTGCTGAAATATTCTGTTAGGATGAAAGCCTGACTAACAGTATCCTAGGCTGCATTCTCCAGCCTCCTTGGTTAACTTCCCTGGTTATCTGTGTACCGTTTGCTCCATTCACTAAATCACATATTTCTAAAATGACAGATAATGACTCACTCAGTCTTTACTGTGACTCTGACATTGCCTAAAGTTTTTTTTTTTTTGTTTTTTTTTTTTTGCCTATGATAGCTGCTTAGTAAATGTCAAATATGTAAAAGCCAAGAATGCTGTGGGCAGGAGTATCAACGCTGCAGTTTTCTCTGACATCATTTCCCTTTGTCTATAAACAGAACTTGCTGCCATAAATCTAAATCCTTTGCCCATGTTTTTGATGATGCTTGGTACTTATCTTTCATTTTGTTTTGCATTGCCCAAAGAAACACCAAACATTGATGTGTGGGCCACTGCTGGAGTGGGGACAGCCAGACCCAAGTCTTTCCCCATGAGTCAGTGCCATTTGCAGACTGTGGGGGGAGAGAACAAGGCCCCACCAGGAAGCAAGGTCTGCCTGCAGACCAGCACCATGCACAGGCCACCACCAACCAGCAGGGGGACATCTGAATGCCTGCCACTTCTGGCTCACAGGCTGGTCAACAAGAAGTACCAATCTTTCCCCGCCCCTGTAATCAACCAGCTGATCCAGAGAAACGCAGCTGTAATGATAGCTATCGAGGTGAAATGCAATTGGATGCCTGTGGTGTTTTGGTGTTTCAGTGACCTTGCAGGTCTAGGGCCAGTGGTCTGATCATCTGTTCAGAAGATAATGGTATGCAGTGTGGCATCTATGGGGGATCTCCTTCTGAGGGTGGTGGCCACTGTTGATTTCCTATAGTCTTGTTTTGAAGTCCTGTATCATTTTCACTGTGTTGTTGGGTTGGGTTTTATTCTGTTTTGTTTTGTTTGATTTTGCTATATCTGATGGCATGAGCAGCTATTTCAAAGATAGCAAGATATATTATGGTAGCCATTTTGGATTTACTATTGTTTCGAAGTCCGTTATTCCATTCATTGTTTTGTTTTTATTGTTTCTATTCTGTTGTGTTCTGTTTGATTTTTACTATGTTCAAAGGTATCTGCAACTATTTTGAAGACAACAGAAGGCATTATAGTAACTATTGTTGATTTCATAAAGTTTGAAGTCCTGTATCACTTACACTGGTTTGTTTTTGATTGGTTTTATTGTTTCATTTTCTTTGGTTTTATTCTCTTTAAAATTAGAATTAAAAAAAATAAAAAGAAAAGATTTGAGTATCAAAAAAAAAAAAGGAAAAGAGGTGACTATAAAAAATAAGAAACACCAGACATTGACTTCACCTTTCTTTTGTTTTCTTAACCACATATCTTTATATGACATCCCCAATGCAGACCTGTGCATTATAACTCAAAGACTTAAATTCATGTGTTCTTATATTTTAAGAAGTGATAGTTGTGTGAAAATTTCTTACTATGTAACCATCTTCCTGCACAGAAAACTGAGATCACTGCAATTCTGCATTATGATTGGCCTCCAGAATTAATTGATCCTCTCAAACACTGTTTTTGTTTATCTGTTGTTTCTTTTTTTTTCAGTCTCCATTAAAAAATGTCTGTTAGCTGAAATTCTCAAAGATCTGGTCCTAATGCTTCAAGCATATGAAAGTATTCACTCTTACTATGGTTTATATTTTTAGACCATGAGTGTAGCTTACATTGCATTTTCATCTGTAATAATCCTTAAAATCTCAGATTGTAGGTTCCCTTCTATTTCCAACAGAGGTGTCAATAACTGGGGCCACTTTTTATAATTGCTTAGCTTAGAAATTTTCCAGGAGAAAGCCTTGCATTCATAAGGCAATCTTTATCTCTGTCTGTCTCTGTTTGCCTCTCTTCCTCACACTCTTTCTCTCTCTGTCTGTCTCTTTCTCTCTTTCTCTCTGACTGTCAAGCTTTTGCCCTGTGAATACTTTTATTTTCTTTCTTTCTTTTAAGGGCCTGATTTTATGTGGCACTCTCAAATCCATATTCCAGACAAATGATGCAAAGCCTACCCTCTGGACCCTACACAACTATGAAAACTCTTTCTCTCTCTACCCAAAGCAGTTAAAGTGCCAGTTCATATTTTTCACTCTCATATTTTACTACTTCAGTGTTCATTGTTGAATGTGAACTTTTTAACTTACTTATGAACTGCAGTACTCATTTAAACTGATAATTATGTTCCATACTGTCTCAGTTACTTCTCTCTCATTGCTAAATCAAAATACCCGCTAAAAAAAAGAGAGGAAAGGTTTAGTCAGCTTATTTTATAGAGGTTTCAGTCCATAACTGGCTGACTTCAAGGCAAGGTGACACAGCAGACACTCATGACAAAGGGGAAACAGTTCATGGAAGACAGCAGGTAGCAAAGCAACAAGGGAAAAGACAAGCCTCTTTCTGACCCTTATGTTGTATTCATGCTACCAGGATTAGGTTGGTGCCAAATGATCAGTGGACTGATTTAGTAATCACACACCTTTAATCACAGCATCATGCACTCTAGTTTCAGCCACCTCTGAAAAAACTCCTCCTATGATTACATGAGGTTTTGGGGCAATATTCAGACACAAGCCTTAACACACATACCTTTGTTATTTTTATTTTAAAATATTTTGGTACACAAGGATTTGTATTATTTTGAATCTTCCAGTGGCTCCTTAAATGATAAACCACATTATTTCTCCTTGTTATAGTATATCTGGCCTACTAAGGTCACCATAATGATCTGAAAAAAGATCATTGTAATGTTCTCTTTGACTGCCAGGATAAGTCCAAAGGTTCGGGACCAGTCAAGGAGGACTTACTATAGTTTTTAGAAAAACTTTTCCTGTTAACCTTACCTTCTCCATCCTCTGCACAGCACTGGTGCATCTTGGTGCTGGGCTGTGGAGAGTCTTCCTAGGCAAATATAAATTCATCTGCATGTGAACTTCCCTTAGATCAAAGCTCATCTAGTTGAGGGATCACTTCAGGCTTTCTCTCATGTGAGAAGCTTTCTTCATTATTCACACTCACAAGTCCCACTCTGTCCCTAGGAACTCATTGTCTACGCTCAACCACGTAACCTATTCAAGGTCTTGAAGCCTCCAATTTGTATTGGCCAGGCAGCTGACGCGAAAACGCTATCTGCCCCAGTTATCATGGGTACCATGTAGCACCATCATGGTAACTGTGAACTGGCCAGAGTGTAAGACAGACTTTGGGGAAAATGGTTGAGGTAGGCAGGGTTGCATAGTTGCAAAATGATCCATTGCCACTGAGCACAAGTTCATCATTCTCACTCAAGAAAATGAGCTCATAATTTCAGAAATGCCATTTTTTGAGAAAAACTATGAGAGTATGTTTTTAGGTAAAAAATCCAGTGGTGACAAGCAGTACCATAATTTGTCCCCCAAAGTTCATATGGTGAATACATAATCCTTAATGCTGTGGTGTTAGGAGCTGGGAGGTGTTTTGGGTATAGCACATGCCCTCATTGATAGATTGCTGGTGCTACTGTAACATGGGCTCATTATCTTGGGAGTACATTTTTTATTATGGGAGTTGGTCTCTTATAAAAGGACAAACTTAGCCCTCTTTTAATTTATCCATCCTTGTTCCTTTTTGTGGTTCTTGCATGGGATGACACAACAAGAAGTTTACTGTCAAATGCAGGTCCAGTTATCTCGGAATTCTCAGATTCTAGAACCATGCTTTGATACATTTCAGCTCCCCAAAATTTCCTCAGTCTATATTCTATTACATAGCAAAAAATAGACTAAGACACTTAATATCGACATGTATTTTAAAATCTTAACAAAGAAAAACACCTCAAAGACCAACATAGTTTGAAGGCTCTGGTTTATACAACTTGCCCTTGTGAGAAATTTTTCATCAAGACTTTTTTTGCTAAACCATACACCTGCCAACATGATCACACCCTAAAAGCCACTTTCTCATCTTATAATCTTCACATTTGATGACTCACAAAAGATAGCTATGCACACAGGTTCTCAGGAACCACGCACTAAAATGAAATACATTGTCGGCTTCTTTATTATTCATCAAACCTGAGTAAACAGGGTAGGATGGAGAAGTATTTTTTTTTCTGTAAGGTTTCCTTAGGCAGATCATGCTCAAAATGATAGCAGCTACAAGCAAAGGAGAGTAGAAGAATGACTTACAGATTTTAAGATGCTTGATAGTTTTATGACAAAAACATGACTTCCTCTTATGTAATTTTAAAAGAATTCTTGCCAATAATGAACTTTCTGAAGAATATCCATTTAGTACTAAACTATGTGGGTGTATTTGCTGTAGAAAGAGAGTGTATAAGTCTACAGACTTCTTTCTTTTTTATCTTTTTTGCCTCCCACAATCACTACTACTCACAGCCAGAGAAGTTTTTTTGTAAAGAAATGTTGTCATCAGCATCTTTATATAAACAGCTGATAGGGAGAGGAAAAGACCTTGTGGTCTCCTGGCCTTCAGTTTATGCCTTTCCCTATGCCCTTCCCTAAGATACCATGCCCTACCATGTTATCTTTCCTAGAAAGGATATTTTTTAAAAAAATGTCTAGTTTCTTATAAGGCTAAATTAGATGGCGTGATATTTAAATTTTCTTACATATGTTCTGTCACCCAGGGGATACACACACTTAGTCAAAAGAAAAGGGAAGAAGATTTGAGATCTTAGAAAATGCAGCAGTCAGGGCTTTCTGCATTGACACGGGGGAGAACGGATGCAGGTCACATGAGGTGAAGGCTACTGGACTCAAAGTGGAACTATTCAACTTGAAGAAGTAGAACTCTGGGGTGGAAGACATTATGAGGCTTTCTCTCTCATTCTGGTCTATTCTCTTCACCCTCATGCTGCACGCCTGAAAATTACTGATCAGAAACAGTTTGTTCACAAATTCTCTGGACTCGCTTCCCTGGTTGCAAAGTTCCATAGGTGTCAAACACAAATACATAAATATTCAAATACATAAATATGCTCAAAATGTGGATTAATCTTTTCTGGGAATTTAGGCTATATACATACATACACTTGACACTGCCTGTTTGGGGCACATTAGCATATTCATGCTATAAATTCACTTAATTCCACAGTGTCTCAGGGCAATACCATGGAAAGTAAATCCATCAGTTACTTATATATGCCTGCTTTCCTGTTGAAGTAATCCTAGGATTACTAGGATTCTGAGTTGTGATCACATATGTGCACTTGTGTATTTTAACTTTTCCTTTTCTTTTATCCCTACTTTATTCTTCTTTCTATGAAGGGTGAGTTACACGGCCACCATCGACTATCAAATATTAAACAACTCTCTCTTTTAACCTCATTTACAGGCCTTGTCTGTCCACACAAAAATAACTTCTATGGTCCTTTTTGTGCCTCCTTTCTCAATGATATTTCATGCCATTGTGTCTACTTAGAATGCATTTGCCCATCTTCATACTTTTTAAATTGCCTTCTGGTTTTCAAATACCTAGCTCAAGTAGCATATTGTCTCTATATATCCCATTGTTTCCTAAGCAGTGAAAGCCAACTTCTCCCTTGTAATTTCCCAGTATTCTATAGACATGTCATTTACAATAATCACTTTGATAATTCAAATTGTCTCTGTGTTTGTTCACTTCCTATTCCCAAATATACCACCAGTTACAAAAAATACTGGTTGGCATTTTATTCCCTCAATAAGTAACTGAAAAAAGAGGGTAGGAATGAATAACTGAATGAATAAAATATAAAAGGCCAATAGTTCCCCCATTATTTTCATGTATATTTCATCGTATGAAAGGTTGTAATTTTATTAAACATTAAATATATTTTTAAAAATACGATGTGTTTCCCAGATTCACAACTTCTGAGTGTGGAAATAAATAGAAAAATGAATAATAGGTGGAGGAAATTGTATAGATTAAGGGAACACAAATTTGGTAGTTTAGACAAGATATAAATATAATTTAGCTTATTCTTCCAGGATGCTTGTAGCAGGATGCCCCCCACTGCTACATTTAATACAGGCCTAGACATGTATTAAATAGAAATATGAATAAAAACATAAATATGAACAAGAAAAAGTATAGTGCTCCCTGCACTTTAACCTTCAAAAGTCATTCTGTTATTGCCTGTTATTAAAGAGAAAGATGCTTTTGAACCAGCTTAGAATCTCTTTGAAAAAAGCCTGGGTCAATATAGTTACGTTGGAATATTTCAGGGTTCACTCAGGTGCTTGCTGATTGAAGCTGTTTTTTTGGAAAACTTGGCAGTCATTAAAAAAAATAGAGCAACTTGCCTTGTCATTGCTTTCATCTGTAAAGGCAACACTGGAAAACGGCATGTTACCAACAGAAATTATGAGTGTTAATAGGTCCAGCATATTTTACATTAATAGCTTTCGTGAAATAGTCAGCAGTTCAGAAATGTGATGACAGATGTATAAGGGAGATATACCCTATGATTTATTCATGCATATTTTACTTCCTGCCTGCCTTCCTGCCTTCCTTCTACTTTCTTTCTCTTTATATGCACTTATTATCTAGGCAGTATTTAAGTTAACAACAACAAACAATAAACCTGTGTCATACTCCTTCACTTAGAGATCACACATGGATGAGAACAAGATGACTTAGAACAAGGGTCATGGTGCTGAAGATTTTCCAGTTTCACATGGCTGTGGTGATACTTAGTACAATGCCTTGCACTGAAGCACTCCATCTTCATAGATGTGAGGTTCTATCACTATTATCATCATTGTCATTGATTTCTAATTTTACAAATGACAAAACCAAGTTGTAGAGAAGTTAAACAACATGATTCTGCTCACCCAAACTGCAGAAATTAATACATTTGGCAATGTATTTGCTGAAATGACCAAGTGAGCCAAAGTGATCATGCTAAGAATGGAAGACATATAGCATCAATAATCAAAATAGCAGAAATGAAAGCAGCTATGCATGCTTTCCAAGTAATTTTACTGTCATACAGTCTTCAGAGGATATTATTAGATTCACTTTAAAGATGGAAAAAGCAGAGAGTTAGAAAGTCAGGGTTAGTAATTGGCTGAGCTACAATCGTTAGCGTTAAAATGCAAACTCTTTCCAGCATACCATGCAGCATGCACCAGAAAATGGCAATAGTTTCGATTCACACCTAGCCTTGGCAGTACTTGAGTCCATTACTCAAGTAGATGGTATTCAAATAATGGATTTTGCACAGCTTTCCTTGTAAATTAGCTTCCAGCCTTGCATAGTGTTCCTAAAGTTGATTTTTTGCTAAATGTTGCTTTATTACAGCAACACTATGTGTGGATTTAGTCCTTTCTGAAATGTCTTTTCCCCAGAGGCGTATCAGCCAACAATAACAGCAGCTATATTCAGCTGAGACCACAAGATAACTGATTTATTTTGTCACTGGCACCTTTATGAGCTTCATTTGCTGGAGGAGAGCTGAAAAAAAAATCCTACTTTTCATTTCTTTCGAAAATCATGGCACTAAAAGGCTAAAGTACTGAAAGTGATCTTGAAGCCAAGTTATGGGTGGAGGAACATAATTATTTTAATGAGTCCCTGTGCTCAGCGACTCCAGCATAGTATTCAAGGCTTATAAGCCACGAGCCGAGAGTATATGTCATTCCCCAAAGGAATACATGGGTACAGGGAAAAGCCCTAACCACCGGCCACCTCACCCTCTAAATTTCATTCTCCTGCCTTTGGTGCTATCTAAATGGCAATTTCCCATATTCAAAGCCTGTTGAACCTTTAAAAGAGGATGAGTCATGGGACAGCCTGAAATACCCAGTGCTTCTGCAAGTCCAACTTAGAATTACACCTGGATAATACAGAGAATTTAATCAGGCTCTGAGACATAGAATGTTATTCAGGAATCAGCTGCTGACTTGAATATTTACAGGTATGTTCATGCCAGGAAATGTAGTGACTGACAGCTACAGTACTGATCAGATCAGTGTCCTACTTCCATGTGGCTTTCAATCCAGTGAAATGAGTTGAAAAGACACAATTTAAATCAGTAGAAAAAAAGATGTGGAATGGTAGTAAATGCTTTTGAATGAATCAAAGCAGGATAAAGGAAAGAAGCATATATGTATCTGGGATTCACTGAAGACCAAAGATCTCTAAAAA
>RJWT010041022.1:0-13089 GCA_004365215.1 Cuniculus paca
AATTGATGTTTGGAATACCATTCTCTTGGACCATCTTTCTTAAAAAGAATGATGGATATTCTGTGGGATCTGGCCCAGTGTACCTTCTTTGGCCTCTGTTGTCACTCTGCCCTAAGCTTTTAGGCTTTGAAAGTATTATGCCCTGTTGTCCCTGATCCCCTCTTCCCCTTGGAACCATTGCATGTGCTTTTTCTTCACTTTGTTTTTGAGACAAGGTCTCGCTTTGTAGTTCAGACTGGCCATGAACTCACTGTGTAGTTAGGCTGGCCTCGGACTCATGGCAGTTCTTCTGCCTCAGCCTCCCAAATTCTGGGATTACAGTTGTGCACCACCATGCCTGGCGTTTTCCTCATTAAAGGGTTCTCCTCCTCTGTGTGCGGGCTTAACTTCTGCTCATCACTCAGACCTCAGCTCACATTTTGCTTCTTGAGGAAAGCTTCCCTGACCCCTCAATCTGGGTCAGTGACTTTGTTTTTCCCTGCTAAATAATCTGTCAGGTGTGGTGTTACATGCTCATAAACTCAGCCAGCACACAGGGAGGCTGAGTTACGAGGATCTCAAATTCAAGCCCAGCCTGGGCAACCTAAGTGACTCAGCGAGACTGTTACTCGAAATAAAACAAGAAAAGTTGAGGATGTAGCTCAGTGTGAAGATTTCGGGTTCAGTCCTTACTACTGGAAAAAAATAAAAAACAAAACAACAGCTTCCTGCTGACAACAGAGTTAATGTCTTATACATTTTTACTCATTCTTTTAGTTGCTCATCAGACACAAATTTGTAATTTTCATCGTTTGGCAGGTGGCACACATTCCCTCCTTGTTCTCTGTAACTAATCTTGAGGCTCTTAATTTTTTCTCCCCTTTTTCCAGATTATTTTGAATATGTGGTGCCATCACCGTTATTTTCCCTGATGGGTAAGATGCTTAGTAATACTTGTAGGCTCCCTTCTCTGGGAAACAATGCCTGATTTAAACCTTGCCATTTTACTACCTTAAAAAGTCTCTGATATTCATACTGTGTTCAGTTTTCTATGTTTACATGATGTCTGAATTACAAACCTACAACTTAAAAATTTCACTTAAACATAAATGATCATATAACATATACCTCACTTTCTTCTGCCTACCCGATGCTCTCTCTCAGCCTATGGATGGCCAACATCCTCTTTCTAGGATTATGATGCCCCCAGCTATCTAGAGCCTAGAAGTAATTCAAAGTCTGCTGTCCTTACATTGATTCTCTTTGTGCTAGAGTCGAAAAAGATGTAAGTCCTTCTCATCCATTTTCTTCTCTTTGATGCCTTAATTTATTCTGTTAGTCTTTGTAACAAATACTATATTATGTTTTAAGTCTCCCCAGTTTATTTGGATCCTGCCTAGTACTTTAGGAAAACTCCTTTTATTGCTTTTTCTTCTCTTAAGTATGGGTTGCTTAAGTTTCTTGTTTTTCTTCTTTTCTGTTTTATCCTCTTTCACTCAGAATATTTGATGGTCCTCTGTATGTATTAAGAGTGTATAAAGCTGGGTGTAATACTGCATACCTGTAATTCCAGCAATCTGGTAGGTGGACCAAGGAGGATTGAAAAGTTCAAACCCAACCTGGGTAGTTTAGCGACTGAATGAGGCCCTGTCTCAAGAAAAAAAAAGGGGAAAGTGTGTGGCTAGGGATATAGTTCAATGCAGAATCCTTGGATTCAATTCCCAGTACTGCAAAAAACCAAACAAAACAAAAGAATCAATATTCTCAAGTTGTATTTTTTCTAGCTGCACAATGTTTGGATCTGAGACTAAAGAAGTTTGAGAATCACTGCATTACGTTAAACACTGTCATTTTGGGTGATTGCCTAGAGCCATCATAATTATAAACACAAGCATGGACACCGAAGTTGTGATTCTTGGATTATAATGTTACCATTCAAGTGGTCCGGAATATGCCTTTGTAACCTTTTTTTTAAAGATTATCATTGACCTGATTACGTAGCATTTAAAAGTTATCACAGCAAAAGTATAGATTATAAGACTTTCATAGATAGCTTTCCCTTTTCTCGATCATTTGATAATTATTATTCTAGGAATTTGCTATTTATTTACTACTTCATTCTGAGAGGAAAAGGATGGACAAAAATTGTCTTGATAAAAGATCTGGACATCCTGTAAACTATTTTTAAAGTGATTTTGTTTTTGCAAATGAAAATGGTTTTCCTTTTCTGTGTCATCAAGGTTGTTTTCAGAGTAGGACTAAGCAGTGCTGGTGTTTGTGGAATAGCTTAGATTGGTGGTTTTCACCTGGGTAACTGCATCTCCGGGGCTATTTGGTAAAGGCTCAAGACATTTTCAGCCATCAGAATAGGAACATGTGTGTGCTGCTTGACTGCCTGACTTGACAGGTAGGTTAGGGGAATAGTCTGGATTAGTCACATGGTCACTTAATACTCTTTTCAGTACCCTGACCTTCAGATTATCCTGGAAACTTTCTGTTATTACCCCCTCCAAAGAAAATCTTCAGGGCTGCCTAGGATGACAGAGGGTCATCTATTTGGGCAGGGCTCTACAGCTTAGTCTTCCATATTTTAGCCCTTCTTTACGCTCCCTTCCAAAAATAAGTGATAAATCAGTCCCCCATTACTCCCACTTTGGCTTGAGAATTCAATTTTTCTTGGGTCTGTTAAGAATCTAACTTGTCTTTCTGAATTTCACTGATTTTGGTAATGTTATCTTTTACTTCTCTGTTTTTCTTCTTTGAGGTTTTTGTCCTTTTAAAAAAGAAATTTCTCTTGTATTAATGGGATTTCCTGAAAGCAGTGAAAGGTGGTTGCAAATGATCAATTTGCCATCTTTACCCAGGAATAAATGTTACTTATTATGCCTGAATATCATTTATACAATAATTCTCAGTATCAGCTATATTATAGATTAAACAGGGCTTTCGCAGGAGCCCTCACTAACCCTAAATATTTCTTAAAATAGTACATGTAAAAATCTAGCCAGAGACCTGTAACACCAGTTTACAGTTGATCTTCTCATTTATCATTCGGTAGAATGTATTTGCAGCATTTTGTCTTTGTTGTTTCCTCTCTCCTCTTGGAGTACATTTCTTCAGGAAAATGATTAAGTACATTAAGTGCTTAGCACTACTGAGTGCCCAAATTACATTCGAAAGTCATGATTCATTGTTTATTTCCAAGGCAGAAAAAAGATATCCTTGTAAGATGTCGTGGAACTCTTGTGACCCACAAGTGTATTTTCTCTTATAACAGATTTATTCATATGCCATATATGAGAATAAGAATGAAATTTTAAAAAGGTAGTTGTCAACATCACCAAAAATTTTTGAATCAGTACAAATATGATTTGAGTCAGTCTTTCACGTATTTAATTTTCCTTTTTACTTGGTGTTAGGGTATTCCAGCACAATAGAGAAGCAGGATGTACCAAAAGGAGAAATTTATTGAGGGCTGAGGACGCAGAGAGGAATGCCCAACTGGTGTGGTTGAGCTATTTCCTCAGCCAGGTGTGGAGGAGACAGGGTTATATGACCCCTGACCGGAAGGAAACGGCGCTTGGGGCGAGCATTGATGATGTGTAACACAGACTGATGGGAATTTTGGCGCACATGGGAAGGGAAGGAGGAAGTTGTAAAGGGCTGAAGGGGAGGGAGGGGGTAGTGGTCAGGCCAGACCACCACTATAATGTCCAGTAATTTATATTAGGACAGAAATCTTTCACTTGGAATAGTTTAAGATATACAGTGCTGAGCCTCCTTAACAGTAGCTTTTCCCCCTAAATATTTGCTATTTTCTGTTTATTTTTCATAGTAACCACCCTAGTAGATGTGAAGTGGTGCCACAGTAGTTTTGATTTCTATTTCCCCAATGAATCATAGCCATCAGAGACATTCTTAAGCAAGATGGAAAAAAATTTTTTTTAGCTGGAAGAGCTGGGAAGTGAAAAGTACCTTACTAGGTTAGTTTGGGACCACTGTCTTGATTCGTGCTGAAGCTGCTGTAGTTTTGTCCGTCGTTGCTGGTTTGGTTTTTCTCCCCTTCCATTGCTTTTGCATCATTAGTGTTAATGTTAACACAGTGAAAAAGACAAAGAATATGTTAGTATTGCTGCATCACAGACTTTTGATTTCCTGGACCACTCTTTGATAATTGCTGGCTTATTAATCTGTGTTCTGTTAGCCTTTATTGTCATGTTTTTATACATGCTTCTTACTCATTCTGGTACCTAGAACTGTTGTAAGTTAATATTATCTAACTTATAATTAGCTAGGAGAATTGAAAGAAGTTTTAGAAACTGTTTCTTTACACCTTCCATAGGATTTGACCACTAATATTTAAGTTACTTAATATTATAATAGTGGTTCTCACCTCAAAATCACCTGGAGTGCTTTAAAACCACTGTGTAGATCCTAGGCCCCAATTTCGTTGGCTCGGGTGCTCTTGACATTGAAATTAGGAAGTTCCCTAATTGACTGTAAAGGGCAACAAGATTGAGGACTGCCGCTTAATAGTGAATACCATTTTCATTAGTTGTTTACTCAGGTGTTTCCTATGTTAAAGTGGAACTTTAAGAAGTTATTTTGATGCTGTTCTTGGAGCAGAGAGACTAGTTCCTGTATAGTGAGTGCAGTTTAAGAAATATAGAACAAAAGTTTATGAGGAGAAGTATAATTGTGACATTCAAAAATGATTTTTGAATTTGTCATTCTGACTGGAATATTGTGGCTCATGATGGATTACTTAATTCTAAAGAATTTATTGTTTTTCTTAAATCACTTTGGTGTATAGCAGTGATGGTGAACCTTTTAGAGACTGAGTGCCAAACTGCAACCTAAAACTCACTTATTTATTGCAAAGTGCCTACACTGCAATTAAACCTGACTACTAAAGTTTTAGTTTTAAAAAACAATTCTAGCCAGGCATAGTGGTGCGCGCCTGTATTCCCAGCACTCAGGAGGCTGAGGCAGGAGGATTGCCTCCAGTTTGAGGCCAGCCTGCACTGCATAGTGAGATGCTGTGTCAGAAAAACAAAAGAAGACAGACAAGGAAACAAAAAAACAACAGAAAAACCCAATTCTACATTAACATCTTTTGTCTTAAAAAAAAAAAATAACATGCATGCCATAGGTTCACCACTGCTGTTTTATAGTGTTCTCTATATTTAGGTAGTCTATAGAAAGTCTATTAATTATTGAGTAGATATAACCATTTCTTAATTTTAATAGTAGTACAGACACATTCCTTTAGCTGCTTATGTATTTTAAAAATTTGTTTGGAATTGAAAGTTTTGATATAAATATATTCAAAGAATTTTTCTCTGTTTCTTTTAGAATTAAAACTGGGAGAACTGCTTCATGATAAACTGTAAGTATATATATGTATCCTTTGAAAGTGTGTAGTGCAATATTTTAATCTTTTTTTTCTTTTGCGTAGTATTCCTTAAAGTCTGGGTAAAGTTATATTTCAAAGATATTAAAAATGAATTATGAACCTATTTTTAACTTCGGTGAGCTATCTTGGGTCAGCTGACCTTATTTGTGAAATGGTTGTGCTTGGTAGAACTGTGACTTATGGTGCTTTTCTTCAGGGTAGATGTATTGCATATGGAATTTCTTGAAGAAAAGATATGAATTTATGCTATATACGATGGGTTGGTTGATATTCAAATAGCTGGTGACTAATTACCTCTATTGAGAATCCCTGGAAATACAAAATACTGTCAAAGAAATGGGTCAGGTGTGGTGGCACATGAATGTAATCTGTCTGAGCTAGGAGGCTGAGCTAGGAGGATTTCAAGTTCTGAGCCCAGCCTGGGCAGCTTGATGACTTAGTGAAATCCAGGTCAAAATGAAACATAGAAAAGGGAATGTGGATTTATCTCAATGGGAAGACCCTAGGTTTTATCCTCAGTACCACAAAAAATCAGTAAAATAAAAGGAAATGCCTAATATATTTATACTCCCATAGGTAGCATCAGTTTCTATACTTCTGTGGACAGTCTTCATTTTCAAAGCTAGGAAAGTGAAATTTTGAATTAGTAAATGAGTAAGAGTGGACACTGCAGGTACTGGGCCTGAAATTCAATCCTTCTCAAATTTTTGGGTACATCAGAATCATCTGGAGGACTTTAAAAAATACACATTGCTGGGTTGCAACTCTAGAATTTCGTATTTAGTAGGTCTGGTGTGGGACCACAGATTTTTAGTTGCTAACAAATTCCCTGGTGAGGAATTTGATGTTGTTGATCCATTTCAAGAATTTAAAGTATTTCCACAGTTCTGTTACCAACTTTTTTCCTTTATAGCTTTATACTTTATTGAAGAGCAGTTTTTTAATTTACTTGTTTTAGCTTTAGAATTTAAATCTGCCTGGAGTTTATTTTTTTTAAATTGTGTGAATCAAAGATTTAATTTTTTCCTGATGGTTAGCCATTTGGGAACAACCCATATGTCGATCAGTGAATGAAGGGATAAAGAAAATGTGGTATTTATGTACAGTGGAGTACTATTCTGCCATAAAGAATGATAAACTTGAGACATTTTTAGATGAATGGGTGCATCTCAGGACAATAATTTTAAGAAATAAATCACACACACAAGCTTAAATACCACATTTCTGTTGAATAGAAACCCAAAGAGTAAATACAGAGCAAAATGGAGGCTAGACATTGGAAGATTAGGAAGAACTTGGTTAAATGAGAAAGGGAACAAGGGAGCAGGGAGGGAGAAGGGAAGGAAGGAAACAGGGATTTAAAAAAAGAGAGAATGGAAAGAAAAACTGAGAACAACTTTTGTAATGGGGAGGGAAAGGATTGACCGAAGGGAGAGGTATGGGGAAAAAAAAGAAGATATATTACATACAGGTACAAATCTCCATAATGATTATAATCGTTATTTATGGCAAATGTACGTATAAAAAAAGAAAAAATTATTTTTTATTAGTGTATGTTTGTAGTACAAAATGTTTAAATCCCTTGTGTGGGATTGGCATATGTACATAAACTGGCTCCCCCCCATGGTTTAAGTATTACAGCTTTATAGTATTGTGTGGTATTTGGTGACTGTATTGTTTTTATTAACAGAATTGTCTTCCACTCTTGCATATTTTCTCGTTGGGCTTGAGAAGCTCTTTGAAGAACAGCATTTAGGTTTGGTTAACATTTGTCAAGTTTGTAGATGAGAAATATCTTTGATAATAGTGTCATATGATCATATTGTCAGACTATGTTAAATTGTAACATGAGAAGTGTAGAGGGATGGCAGGGAAAAGAGTCTGTTTTAAAGCTCTTTTTGATATCTTACCTGCTACTTTTTATCTGAAAGGAATTACTTAGCTTGATAGGCTAGATGTCTGTATTTTCTCCATACTATAATGGCTTAATGGGAAGTTGGTGGCTTGATGACTGGCTGCTCAAGCTTTCTTTCAGTATTTTCCTCTCCCATTTCTTGAAGCATATCTTGGTTAATGCCATACTCACTACTTTATAGTATATCACAACTATCTACTTTTGAGATGAATTAGCCACAAATACCAAAGCATTGAGATTTCTAGGTTATTTTTCTTTGTTTTTGTTTTTTGAGGCAGTGTCTTGCTATGTGATACAGGCTCGCCTTGAACTCCCTTAGTGGCCCAGGCTGGCCTTGAACTTACGGCATTCCTCCTACCTCAGCCTTCTGAGTGTTGGGATTGCAGGCGTGTGCCACCATGCCTGGCTATTTTTCATTACGTAATTGCCAAAATTTTGGGCATTGTAGGTTAAAGGTGCCAGATTAATTCTTTTTCAAGAAAAAAGAAAATGAAAAACAGTTACACGCTATAATGATTATTCCAAATACAGCTTTCTGAATGTTATAGAAAATTATTTAAAGGAAGCAAAGTGAAATCTGTTTATGTCCCTTTTTTTCTCTCAGAAGTTTCTAATATACAACCTTTTTTGAGACAAGGTCTTGCAGTTCAGGTTTGTTTTGAACTCAGGATAAGCTTGAACTTGTGATCCTCTTGCTTCAGCCTCCCAGAGTTTTGGGCTTGCTGGCATGTACCACCCTGTCTGATTTTAATGCACAGTGTTTTTGAAGCAAGTACAAAAACATTTAAGTTCTTTTCTTCCTCACACATAGAAAATGTCAAATAATTTGAGTGGAAATACATGAAAGAATTTTTTGTTCATTGTTGGTTAACTGAGAGAACTGTTAGCAAGTTAGAAAGACTAAATATATAGAATACTGTAGTTGTTAAAGTTACTGATAATTTCTATTCTGTTGTGGGAATTTAGGTTCACAGACAGTTTGTGGGGTTTAATTTATTTGCAGATTTGGTCTTTTTGAAGCCATGTCTGCTATTGAAATGATGGATCCCAAGATGGATGCTGGCATGATTGGAAACCAAGTTAATCGAAAAGTTCTCAATTTTGAACAAGCTATCAAGGTAGTCACTGTTAATACATTTTTGTGTTTTCTATGATCTATTTTATATGTTAAAACATCATGCTTAATAAAATCAAACAATATATTTGTTGGAAGTATATTTTTTAAAAGAATGCAAATATTAAGAATTAGTTGTGACCTTTTTAGTTATCTATGTATTCAAATCTGGAAATTAGTTATTTGAGGTTTTCACTATAAATTTGTTTTAGATTTGCATATTTATGTATTTTAAAATTGATTTTTGAAAGTGAGTGTATATTCAGATACCAAGATAACTGGCTTAGAGGTTACATGTAATGTATTAATGTAATAAGCAAAATGGTTATGGTTCTGAATTTAAAATTTACTCAATGAGAACTGATTTACAAATTTGTCATTGCCACGGAATTTAATTTTATATGTTTTATGAAGAGAGATTGGCTAGCAAGTAGATATTACAAGCAAAATTTACAAATAATATAGTTAACCAACTTCAGGAAAGTGCAGTGTTTTTAAAGTTTATTTTTTTGGTAAGTAGTTTTGAGCCATTAAAATACTCATTTATTAATACTTGATTTGAACTGTGCTGTTAAAATACTCTTTGATTTTTTTTGTTGCATTATAAAATTATTTCAAACTAGAGAGGTTTTTATTTTTATAATTGAAGACCCGCTTAAAGTATATTTTCTCTATTTGTCAACTGAAAATAAATTTTTTAAGAGTACAGAATCAACTTAGTATCTTGGTTTTATTAGATAATGAGGTGGAGTTTTCTTAGAATTGTTCTTTTTACATGTTTTAAGTTTTGAAATCTAAAATGCTACTGTATATTGTAACCATAAATCTAAAGAATTTCTGCTTATATATCACATTTCCCCTCCTTTTTAGGATGGCACCATTAAAATTAAAGACCTCACCTTGCCTGAATTGATAGGAATAATGGATACATGTTTTTGCTGTTTGGTAAGAATTAAAATAAGATTGTTGGTTAATTAATTAAAAGTCTGTGTCTTACCTGAATATTGGAATTTGAAATACAGACCAGTGTTAAACCCAAACTTTATGTAATGTCGAGTCTAGTGAGATGTATATACGATTAGCAAGCCAATTCATAGCACAGGAACCAGCATTCCATCTTCCTTCTGGGTGCTTCTTTCTACAGCTCTCATTTTCTGAGTAAAGGAATAGTTTTTTTTTTTCAATGAAGATAATATTATCCAACGTATCCTTTCTGGGGTCCAGGGGTGTAGCTCAGTGATTCAGTTCTTACCTTGCATGCATGAGGGCCCTGGGTTCGATCCCAGCACCACAAAGACAAACACAGTATCCTTTTTGTTTTCAAGTTACCCAGAGAAATGAACTTAATTGTGAGTTCCATAAGAAAAGCATAATTGAAACAAACACAGATTTGGATTGACCTGGAAAAATTCTTTTCTGCTAGTCTAGAATAAATTGTGGTGTACTGAAGTTCTTCTGTGAAGAAAATATTTTAGTGATTTATGTTTGCTGGGTATGTGTCTCCCTTAGGCAATGTTGTTTAACTGTAGAAAATTTTTCATTTGTACTATCCCCATCTGACCTTTCTTTTTCTTTCTGACATTAAATCATTAAATTGTTAGAAATACATAACATTTTACCCATTTATTCATTCAGCAAGGATTGATTGCCGAGTGTGTTAGAAGTACACACACCTTAGTTGTTTTATGTGTGTAATTTTTTCACTTAGATTTATGTCTATGGCGACCTGTATTTTCTTACATTGCCTAAGGTTACATTGTTAAGAAGAGGCATAGCCAGAATTCTAGTCCTGATCTTCTGTCCTCCAAAAGTGAATTTCCTTCATAGACATTTTTAGTACCTTTTATCAGTTTACAATTCTAGTAGTGTAGGAAAGGGAGAGGTAGGATTGCTGGGGACACTTACACAAAGAAACAATTCTGACAGCTTGTAGATGCTTTCATAATGGTTGCATGAGGGAGAAGGGATGGGATCATTATGTCTAGGGTAGGGAAATAAGAAAGCCTATAAAAAGGAAGCGATACTGATATGAAGTACTAAAGAGTGGCAGTCATGTGACAAGAGGATGAAGAGTATTGCAGGTGAAGTGGATGTATTGTACAGGCAAGGCAGAGTGAGAATGTCCTGTATCAGGATTCAAAAACAACTGTTGGTAGCCAAGATCTGACAGGGAACCAAGTGCAAAGAGTGTAAGACTAGAGAAGGGAATGAAAAGGTGAACAGAGGAAGAGTTTCTGCCAAAGTTGAGAAACTGTTTGAGACTCTCGGGAGGGCTGTATTAAACAGTGTGGGCTTTTAAAGGCAGATCGGTTTTAGCTGCAGAGTCTCCCTCCAGTACCACAGTCATTCCAGATACATACTTTAATTAGAGTATTTTTCACATCTATTTCTCATTTTTTAATGCAGTACTATATGTATTGCTCCACTGCAGAATTCTTGGGCTGTAGTGTAAAATATAACTGTAAACTTGGGAGAATTACTTAAACTCTTTGACTATTTGTTTACATGTAAAATGAGAAATGTGCCATCTTTCTCAGTGTTAGGAAAAATTGTATAAAATATATCAAACTACTGTACTTGGCATAATCCTTGGGACTAATAGTTACTCAGCTTAGATTATTGTTGTTATTTCCAACCTGTAGCATACAGTGCTGAATGTTAATCTTTGTGTTGTAGAAAGATCCTCCTGTTTGAAAGTATTAAATTTGCAGTAAGAGGTGGGGAAAGCACAGCATAACTTCCTGCATTAATCTAGGTGAGATATGATGCTGTTGATGAGTTAGTGATGGTGAGCATGAAGAAGAGTTGAAAGAACATGATTAGTTCCAAAATTATGAATTTGCCAGTTTATGCATTTTATTGATAACTTTGTGGACTTGTTTGCTTTTGAATCTTACATAAGGAGATGAATATTGGTCTTCAGGTATATTGCGAACAGAATTACATTGCAAAGAGAATAAAAGCTAATTATATTTACAGGTGAAGTGTCTATAATCTGAAAACCCAAAGTGTAAAACTTCAAGCACTGTCATGCTGTTTAAAAAATTGGAGATATCAGAGTAGTTCAGATTTCAGATCCGGCATGCTGAACCTGTAGATTGTATGCAAATATTCCAAAGCCGGAAAACTCCAAAATCTGAAACACTTATGGTATTAACCACTTCAGATAAGGGATAGTCAGCTGATATTTTAAAAACTTCAATGAAAGTGAATTCTAACTCTTTAGTTGTTTTCTGATCTTCCCTTCAATTCCTTTTTAAATTTTTTGGTTAATCTTACATTTACTCAAGTCTCTGTCTTTTGGATCAGTTTAGATTTTGCAGACTCTGTAACACTGAATATGTACATTCTTTTATTTCTTTATAGATAACATGGTTGGAGGGCCATTCTTTGGCACAGACAGTATTTACGTGCCTTTACATTCATAATCCAGACTTTATAGAAGATCCCGCTATGAAGGCTTTTGCTCTGGGAATCTTGAAAATCTGTGACATTGCAAGGGAAAAAGTAAACAAAGCTGCTGTTTTTGAAGAAGTAAGATTTTTTTAATACAAGAATTCCTGAAGCTTATTGACTATTTTATTCACTGTGATATATTTAAATGATTTTATGATTCTTATTTTTGTGTGTTTAGCTAAGGATAGCTTTTTAAGGCAATACTGTTGCTAGGCATGGAGACTCTGCCTGAAGTCCCAGCTTCATGGGAGGCTGAGGCAGGAAGATTGCTTGAGCCCAAGAGTTCAAGGCCAGCTTGGGCACCATAGTAAGGCATGCCCCGTCTCAAGAAGGGAGTGTTGGTATTGCTACTTGCCTAGCGAATGTAACCAGGTTTTCGACAAAGGGCTTCAGTTTTAGGTGTTCCTTTTGTTCCATTCATTGAGTATCCCTGTGTGCAGAGGATTAGTCTGGGGTTTGTGGGGATTGACCCAGGAATCAAGATGCAGCCCTGGCCCAACAAAAAGGCTCTGTTTTCAGGCTTTAGATAAGAGGAGCAAAGGAAAATATGAAGCATGTTTTAGAGAAGATGTTTTCCTCCTGTTCTAAGTACCTCACACAAGTGAATTTTAGACAGACTTTTTTTTTCCTTAAATTTTCAGATGCTGAGCATTGTAAGGGAGAATGAGATCACATTTGCAGTTGTTAATAATAATTGTTTTTGTTGAATTCTTCCATTCTTTGCAATTGTTAAGTTCCTTTTGAATACTATCCCTGATCCAAAATAAATACCTCAGGCTCCAACAGTGATTCCATATATTGTACATAAAACTTTCTCAAATTTGTATTACATATGTGGGAATAATTACATCTGTACCTAATATGATTGTGCACATTTGTATGTATAGGTTGTGAGTTATTAATGAGATACTGTTTACTTTTTAAACACTCATTGATTATTTAGCCAAATACTTGTGTTGATATGAGTGTCATTACAGAAGATCTTATGCAGGTAGACTGAGTTTTAAAAAGTGGTTTAAGAGCTGGGTGTGGTGGCTCACGCCTGTAATCCCAGCACACGGGAGGCTGAGACAGGAGGATCATTGTGAGTTCGAGACCAGCCTGGGCTACAAAGTGAGCTCAAGGCCAGCCTGAAAGGCATAGTGAGACCCTGTCTCAAAAACACCAGGGCTGGGGATCTAGCTCAGCGGCCTAAGCGCCTGCCTGGCA
>RJWT010041023.1:0-12390 GCA_004365215.1 Cuniculus paca
GCATTGGAAAGGTGAGCACTGCAACCCCAGACCCTGCACAGCATCCCAGCATCCACCCCATCTGCCTGTGCCAAAATTTCTGCTGTGTATGGCCAGGTCCAGAGCATTTGTATGTAAGCATATGCTTTTTTTTTTTTCTTAAGGAGATCACAAGAAATAAATTCTTTTTTAATTTTATAAGGAAGGGATTGAAGGAGAGAGAGATCTACTTAAAGTCTTTCAAAAGTTCCAAGCTCTCCTCACTTTGAAGGTTGCTCCTATATCACAGGAAATATATTAAAGCAAGCCCATGTTCCTTTATTAAATATTATTTATATGTATGAGTGAAGTTTGAGCGATAGTTGACCAGTCGACAATATTACATTTTGAATACATTCATGTAGATATTAATTTCTCAGTTGCTGTTTTCTTTCTTGTTTTTTAAACCAACAGTTTTTTTCAGGTCTTAATTATTTCCATAGTTCCTTTTAAGGTCATAGATTGTATTGCCTATTATGTCTCTGGAAGTTGTCTAGACAGAAAAAGTCTGGTCCACATTCTGTTGTTTGGATTTCTATAATGTTTGTATTTGTAAATATTATAATGTTTTTATTTTAAAAATAAGCACATGGCAAGATGCTCAATCTCACTAATCATCAGAGAATAGCAAATCAAGCCCACAATGTGACACCACCTCCTGCCATGACAATTATTTTTTTTAAAAAAGACAACTAAGTGTTGGTAAGGATGTTGGTAATTGGAACCCACACGTGCTTCTGGTGGGAATGTAAAATGTTATATCCGCTGTAGAAAACAGTATGGAAGTTCCTCAGAAACTTAAAAATAGAATTACTATATAACCCACCAACCCACTCTTAGATGTATAACCCAAAATTGGAAGTAATAGCTTCAAGAGATGTTTGTTACATTCATGTTCATAGCACCACTATTCACAATAGCTAAAATATGGAAGCAACTCAAACATCTAGACAGATGAATATATACAAAAAATGTGGTGTTGAATATCACAAACCTTAAAAAGGAAGGAAATTCTGACTGACATATGCTAAATATGAATGAACTTTGAAGACATAATGCTAAGTAAAATCAGTCACAAAGAGACAAATACTATACGATTCCACTTATATGAGGTACTAGCGGAACTGAACAGTATTCGTGTGTCTGTGATTTTGGATGGACCTCACAAAATCATAGTGACACAAAGTAGAATGACAGTCACCAGGGGCTGGTCGGAGGCAGAAATGAGGAGTTACTGTCTGATGGGTGTAGACTCTCAGTTTTACAAGATGCAGAGGAATTCTGAGTATGGATGGTGGTGAGAGTTGCCAGACCTTATGAATGTATTTGGAACCACTGAACTGTATGCTTAAGAACAGTTAAGGTGGTAAATTTTATGTTTTGTACATTTTACCACAAAAAACTGGGAGAAAAATCCAACCAGATATATCAGGGAGATGATACTGTGGGGGTTTTGTTTGTTTGTTTTTTTGAATATCCTCTTTAAAAAAAAAGTAAATCTTGTGTTAAAACTAAAGCAATTCAAAAGGGAGAACTCTCCTAATGCCTTAGCTGATACCCTTCTTGGAGTTCATTAGCAAATGAGCCCAACAGGAAACACCCACTGCGCTATTCAGCCAGCCAGGTTGCTTTGAAGAACTGCTTTCGCTCCCTGTTTACCTCTGGGAGAGAAAACCTTCCACCACCAGCAAATTATTTCATCTTTCCCTTCAAATGTTTCTGATCTTGGTAGAGTTTGCAAGATGAGGGCTTAGTGAAGTAATAATGCCTTTTCCATGTAGAAACTAAACTGATCTGTAAGATCGCCCTACAAGGCCGGCACAATACAAGGATGATCGTAAAATATCAAGCTGTGTCCTCCAAGGCAGGGCTGGGAGGGGCAGGGCCAGCATAAGGTTTCACAGTAGGTGACCTTTACCTTGCTCTATGGCCAAGGTAAGGTAGGTCCAGCTCATTATAGAATAAAACAGCGTTTTAAAAACAAGGACACATGCCAGGCATGGTGGTGCACTCCTGTATTCCCAGCACTAGGGAGGCTGAGGCAGGAGGATCCTTGCAAGTTCAGACCAGCCTGGGCTACAAAGTGAGCCCAAGGCCAGCCCAAACTGTGTAATGAGACCCTGTCTCAAAAAGACAAAAAAAAAAAAAAAAAAAAAAAAAAAAAAAAAACCGAGGATGCTCCTGACCGGGGATCTGATTTCTAAGACATTATAGAAACAAGACTTAAATGACATATAAAACTTTCTCAGTATAATGTAGTGATTGTACATGAGGACTGAACCAGAACCCTGCCTCTGTCACTTACTAGTTGTAGTACTTTTAATAAATGATTTCACCTCAGTAGATCTCAGTTTTCCCAGTTGCGGAATGAGTATAAATAATATCCCTTACTTCATAAGGTTGTTGAGATAAATGGAATACTTTACACTGAAAATATTTAGTGCATTTCCTGGAACATAGTAAGTTCTATGGCTAAGGTTTCACTTGTGGACTCCTAGAGAGTAGATGTTACAAACCTTTCAGAAGAGATGCAGCTGCAGAGACTAAGAGGTTACCTCGCTCATCAACACTACACAGCTAATGAACAGTGTAACCAGAATTCCACCCTAAGACTCAAGACTCCTAAATTTAAGACATTTTCCATTACAGTGCAGGTGACAAATGAAACTCCAGCCAATCATTTAACATTTGTTTTAAAATCTATAGTATCACACCATTTATACAACATCCTTGCTATACTTCTTTGCAGTACTCACATTTTAACTGCAATAAGAAAAGGAAAGGATATTCCATCTTTAGTCCATAAAATTAAGAGGGGTTTTGTTTTCTGAGGATACTTAAGGTTTGTGGTAATATGAAGAAACTTCCTGAACTTTATCCTAGAGTATTACTCATATTTATTTTTCTCCTACTAATAGAGTCTAGTGAATTTCCCTGGAAATGAATCACTCCCCGGCAAAAGTTAGCATGACTCCATACTACTATTTTCTTGTTCTGGGCACTAGATGTCACACTCAGTAAGGTTTTAATACTCCTCAAAGTAGGGTGTGGCATTAGCGTGCAAACCTTAGCTTTGAAAAATGACAAAGCTTAATTTAGTATTTCTACTAGAATGCAGTGAAGATGTACTCTTGGTAACAAAACATTTAGAAAAAGAAACATTAACTGGCAGATACAGTTGTAATAGCAGCCTATTTTCGTATCTGTTAAATAGACACACTCCATTTTATGCACATAAAAATGGTATCTCCTTCCATGCAGAGTGGTTGTTCCAGAAGCAGCTTATACACAGATACTCATGACCATTTGTGTTCTGAGAACCCCCGATAGGACCCTGGTGAAAGTGGAGACAATGACGATGAGGTTAGTTAAACTGAAATGGTCTCGGGAAGGGAGTTACAGTCACCTTTCTGAGGACTTAAGCAGATGGTGCCTCCCCACCTCTTCGAACTCATTTATTCCTTGGTTTTGGCTCTCAGGAATCTAGATGGGAATCATGGGTTGAGATTTGCATGTACATTTTCCCTTTTGAAAATACATATGCTTTCTTAAAATGTTAAGGAATGTGGATTCAGTGTGTAAATGAATAAGATGTTCATGTCCTATAACTTAAATATGTGACTGACACTTCAGTAAGTTTTCACTGAAATACTCAGAAGTCATTGGAAGCCAGAAATAATTCATTCAAGTCTTAGGTTTAGCCATTTATTTTTTCAAGGAACTCGGTCATGAGTTTGAACTGTGTCTAATGACCTGCATATAAGTATAAACATATTTATACTTGTAATTAAAGTTGTAGGTGATGTTTCTTAAGTTTTACAAGTTTCTAGGTAATGTATAGTGACAGGTAATTTTCACTGGATATAATTGGTAGCAGTACTTTGCTTTTATTAAGATTTCTCTGATAAATAAGGTTACAATTGCAATATTACCCTGGGTTTGAATTCATCCATGACTTTATCTTATTTAGGACATAGGCAACTGGTCATTTCAAGCACATTCTGATTCTGTGTGATTTTTACTAAGCCCTTGAGTCCTGCTGTGACTTGGGACTTTCTCCCCAGATATTAACATTGCTGTGGGCTTGTGAGGCCCCTGGACACATCCCATTTTCTGCTGTGTGCGAGGTGGAGAGCACAGTTTTCAGTGTTCACACAGCAACTGGGACCAGGCAGAGGCTGTTCATTCCTTCATCATCAGGCCCAGTATTCAGAAAGGCTCCAGCCCATCTGGGACCTGGTGGGGAGATCTCTCTGGAACAAAATACAGACACAACTATTGATCTTTTAAACAAGCACTGGATTTTGTTCAATGTACATAGGAAGGTCCACTCTGCATTCACCCATGAGTGTTGAATCCCCACTGTGCTGGGCTTGGGGGACACAGGTATGGCCCTGCTCAGATGAAGTAGAACTTGTGCCCTTGGTGGCCTTTCTAGTTTTCGCTAACTTGCCTTTTGATGTGGAGATGTTAGCTCAGACCCTTTGGACTAACTGACACGCAGAAGGGGAACACTGGGGCTCAGATGATTTCAGTTCAGCCCGTATTAATTGAGCATTTACAGTGCAGCAGGAATCAAATCTGCAAGGAACCAAAAACTGAGTGATGTGTATCTGCTATAAGGCACTAAGAGAGTCAGCACCAGTAAGTCAAGCACACCATTCAGAGACACTGTCTTGAGTTTGGAATCCTAAATTAAGAGGCAGACACTGTGAGAAACAAAAGAGAACAATAAAACATCCAGGAGCTCTTTATTTATATGAGGTGTGATTTTAAAAACACACTGGCTGTTTTTTAAATGTATTACAGTAAAAGACACATTGCCATTATTTCTCCTCAAAATACTCCCTCTCACTTTGAACACACTTACCCCATTATTCTTGGCCATGTGTCTTTTATTGTAATGAGCCTTTTATATTTAAGCATTCACCATTTCTCCCTGTGTTTATCTTATTTGCTCCTCACCAAAACTCTGAGAAAACATTCACGGAGAAACGAGGTAACTTCTTGGGGCCACTCAACCATCCAAAGTCTCCGTTTTAACTACTTTCATTCAGTCAAGATCGAGAGAAACATCTCCAGCTTCACATAGGCCAGAGAATTTGCAGGTTGTGGATTTTTATCTTTTCTTTTTTGTTGTTGTAGTAATTTAACCAGGGCCTCAGACACGCTAGGTAAGTTCTGTACCACTGAGCTACACCCCAGCCCCACCCATGAATTTTTAGTTTTATGAACCCTGTATTTATTGCTGACAGGTCATGGATTGACAGCAGTCAAGGAAAAGGCCGGGGCCACCCTACGGATTCACAGTGTAAACTCAGGATCTCCCGAAGGGACCCAACCTGAGGCTGAAAACGGAGTCGCTGAAAGTGAGTTGACATTGACCGTGGGCGTTCTTGGCTCCATTGCGCTGTATGCACGTTTAGTTGGTTCCTAAGTTCACGTCAGCATCATGAACTCTTAACAGGATTTTTTTCACATGACAGATGTGGCTACAGATCAAGACCCTGCAGGAAGCACCCCCACCTCTCCTCCAGCGGGCTCCGGCTCTCGGGGCGTGCTCTCCGCCCTCACCAATGTGGTTCAGAACACTGTGAGTCGAAAGCTGCTTGCTGTTTTCCCTGGTGTCTGCCTCCTTTTGATGTCCCTGTTTGCCAGTGACCTAGATACATCAGAGAAAAGATGGCCTTGCTCGTGACTTTGGATTAGGGGTTTTGTTAGACTTTCTGCTGCAGAGTAGGTGTAACCTTGGATCCAAAATAATAAGGGCAACATGAAATACAGTTTGTGTTTAAAAGAAAGGAGCTGTTTGGAAAGTATGTTTTTCAACCTGATTTAATACTTTCCAGTTGTTGCAAGGACAGTTCCTGGTTGAGGGAGACAGTACTCCCTGGAAGAGCTGGGACAGCTGTTTTTTCTGGATGGTTTATCTCTCTAACCCTCAATTTAAAAATAAATTAATAAAACCATTAGGGGTAATACCCAACATGTTTCTGAAGTGTTTCCAGGTAACTAACATCCACATTCCTTCCCCATTCCTCTGATCTATTTCCCACTCTCTCCCTTCCTTGAATAATGCTAAAATTAATGCCTCAGGTCCCTGATTCTCTTTTTGTTATTTATTTTAATTTAAACTGAATTTTTTGTTGTTGGTTTGTGGTGCTGGAGATCAAACTCAGGGCCTTGCATGCAGGTGCTAGGCAAGTGTTCTACAATTTAGCCAGACTACCGGCCCAGGTTTTTTTCTTTTTTAACTGATAAATATCTGCCTCCTTTGTCCTCATCACACTGGGGATTGAACCCAGGGCCTTAGCACTGCCCTACCTCCCCAACCCTTTTTTTTTGTTTGGTTGGGTTTTTTTTTGTTTGTTTTTTTATTTTGTCTTCTGAGATAAGGTCCCACTACGACACTAAATTGCCAAGGGTGGGCTTGAACAAGGGACTGTCCTGCCTCAGCCTTCCACAACGCTGTAGTTATATGAATGCATTACCACACCCAGATGTGTATTTTTAAATCCGTTTTATAGCATGATTATTGATTGGCTCACATATCTGAAAAACAATCTGTTCAAGATGAAAATGATTAATAAAATGTATTAATTCAGTAAAGTTGAATGTTGCCATTTAAATGGCAATTATGAAGATTAGAAAATGTATGTAGACAATAATATAAAGATAAAATACATAATTCTTACATGAAGTGGGAAAAAATACAGAATAATGAGTATTGTAATTACAGTGACACAGCTGGGGTCTACAGTGGTAGCTTCAAAGAAATACATCTAGTTCTATTCTCTTAAACAGATTATATAACTTAGTTGTGTTAGTTTTTTTAAAAGAAACAGCATTTGACAGTGGGATTTTCAGAGTGATAACTGTATAACAGAACATGGAAATCAACCTGTCTTATTTCATTAATATATTAATTATTGGTGGTTCTTGCTCATTTCTGAAAATATATGAGTCATCTGAAACAGCCTGAGGGTCCCATACTCCAGGGTTTTACATTAAAGAATTTCCTAAATTAGCAGAAGTGTTTGACATTTTAATAAACTAATCCAAGTAATTCTGTTACTTAGGTTAAACTGTTTTTAAACAAAACCAGCAATGGGATCTCTGCTAATTTTACAGCTTACATACATCTGCATCATCTGCACAGAGCAAATAAAATTAATTCCTAATGTGCTTCAGTTTTCCTAAGCATCATTTTTTAATAACATGGCATACCGTACAAATTATATAACATGACTTTCCAGGGATAAGAAAATAGGATTAAATGGATGATAAATCTGATGAGAAAAAATTGTGGCTTTATATTGATTTTAATATTTGAAGATAGTGCCAGTTACCTAGGAGTTGCTGACTGCTGCAAAACAGCAAATTGTAGAAAAACTAATCACATGCAATTGTCTCATCTGCAGGGCAAAAGCGTCCTAACTGGAGGCCTTGATGCTTTGGAATTCATTGGCAAGAAAACCATGAATGTCCTTGCAGAAAGTGACCCAGGGTTTAAGCGGACGAAGACGCTCATGGAGAGAACTGTTTCCTTGTCCCAGGTTGGACTATATACTTACGCATTTTTCTTCTTTCAGTTGAGAAAGCAAATAGATTTTTATGTCTCTTTTTTAAAACCCCATTTAAACCACATTTTCAAATTCAAATGGCGTGAAAAGTGAGTTTCTTTTTGTTTGTTTTCGCACAGTAATTGAACTCAGAACCTTGTGCTTGCCAGGCAGGTGCTTATGCCGCTGAGCTATATCCCCAGCCAAAAAATTGAGTTTCTGATACATCCCATTCCCCAGCCTTTTAATTCCCAAGGGAGACCACCACTGTTAATAATTTCTTATATGTGTTCTCAGTTCTCATGCAAATAGATATAGGTGCAGCTGTGCATAGATATATAAATGTATAGATGCTTATGTACATGAATGTACAGATAATGTCTTAGTTACTTTTCTCACTGCTGAGCGAAATACCTGATACCCAAACTTAAAGGAAAAAAGGTTCATTTAGCTCACAGTTTGTAGAGGTTCTAGTCGGTAATCAGCTGACTCCAAGGCAGGGTGGCATGGCAGAGGAGAAACAATCATGGCAAGCAGAAGGTAGCAAAGCAATAAGGATGACCACAGCTCTTTCTATCCCTTATATTTTATCCAGACTACTTAGGGCAGGTAGCACTCACACCCTTAATCTTCATGCTCTTGATCTTAACATTGCACCATGAATCAATCCCAGCATCTCACACTCTAGATCCAGGTACCTCTAAAAAGCCCCACTATGACTGCATGAGACTTTAGGGGAATATTTAGACACAAGCCATAACATTCCACCTCTGGCCCCACCAAACACTCACGCACATCTCTTTATACAAAAGGCATTTAGTCCATCTTCAAAAGTTGCCAAAGTCCTAACAGTTTGAGCACTGCTGAAAAGTCCAAGTCCAAAGTCTCCTCTGAGATTTAAGGCAAACTCTTGGCTGCAAGATCCTGTACAAATGAAAAGAAAGTAAAACACTTCCAACATTCAATGGCACAAGAGAGACATTTCCATTCCAGAGTTAAAAACAGTGGGGTAGCAAGAATGGGAACAAAGCAAGACCAAAATCCATCAGGGCAAACATTAAATCCCACAGTTTCATTTCCAGCATGGCTGGCAATCTGTGGCAAGTTGTGAACTCCAAAGGTCTTCCGTAGCTCTGCCCCTACAGCACTTCCAATGGTTGTAGCTCCCATGGCTTCTCTCTGAGGCCAACTTAGCTCCTTCCTTGCAGTTTTCCTGAGGCAATTTATGCTCCTGGCTTCTCCAAACTTCTGGGCTCTCCACTGCAGTGGCTTCACAGAGCTTCACACACTGACCTCGCAGGGGCACACTTCCTGGTCTCCCAGGCCTTCTTCTGAAATGTTGGTGGGAACTTTCCTGACCCCACAACTCTTGCATTATGCGTGCACCTAAAACTAGTACCATGTGGATGATGCCAAGGTCTACCACCAGCTGGAGCAGTAGCTAAGCTTCGTTCTCTCTTGACTGTAAGTGTCAAGTGCCTATGAACCAAATCCCAAGGAGCAACTTCCCTAGGCCACCACCATTCTGGAACATGGTGCTCTGTGGCTCTCTTCTCAAAGCAAAGTCTTTCACTTTTGCAATTTTGAGTCTGCAAAGGATGGAGACTCACTGCTTCTTGAAGTGCCTTCAGGCCATCTTTTCTATTCTCCTATTCTTTCTCAGCAATCAAGACCTTCTCTGCTCTGTCTTTTCAGTGCACAGCTTTACTGGAGCTTCCTTTCTGGCCAAATTGACAACATTTTAAATCATTCTGCTGGGCTCTTTGCTCTTGATTCTCAATATAAATCTGGCTAAAAACCCCCAACAGTAGCCATGCCACCACCTCAGCATTAGATTGCCTTGAAATTTCCTTTTCTTTTCTTTTCCTTTCTTCTTTCTTCTTCTTCTTCTTCTTCTTCTTCTTCTTCTTCTTCTTCTTCTTCTTCTTCTTCTTCTTCTTCCTCTTTCTCTTCCTCTTCCTCTTCCTCTTCCTCTTCCTCTTCTTCTTCTTCTTTTTTGACAAAGTTTCACTGTGCAGTTCAGGCTGACCTTCAACTCACTTTGTAGCTCAGGCTGGCCTCAAACTCACAGTGATCCTCCTGCCTCAGCCTCCCAAATGCTGGGGTTACAGGTGTGCATCAACACACCCAGTGAGACTGCCTTAAAATTTCTTCTGCAAGATCAGTTACTCTACTGCCCTTAATCTCAGCCTCAGGCAAAGACTCTGGATATGAGCAAAATGCGGTCAAACTTTGTGCCAAGCCATAATTCACATCATCTGGAGTCCCACAGCCATTGTAGTCTTTCTTCTTCCCTAAGTAGTCTGGATAAGATATAAGGAACAGAAAGAACTGTGTCCATCCCTTGTTGCTTTGCTACCTTCTGCCCACCACAAAGATCAACCTCCCAAGCCTGATTTTACCAGCAGCATTACTATCAGTATTTGATCCTCATGGCTCTAGACCAGAATCTCCCATCAAGTACAACTCAGGTGTTCCAACTCCACTTTTCAGCCAGCATCTCCAAACCTTTCTGAACTCTTTCCACAAGCCAGTCCCAAAGGATCCTGAACTACATAGTCAGGTGTAGTCACAACAATAACCCCACTCTTGGTACCAAATTGTGTCTTAGTTACTTTCCTCACTGCTGTGACAACATACCTGACACTGAACTTAAAGGAGAAAAGGTTTATTTAGCTCATAGTTTGTAGAGGTTTTAGTCCATAATCAGCTAGCAGAGTGGCATGGCAGACAGGGATCACAGAGGAGAAACAGTGGGCAGAAGGTAGCAAAGCAACAAGAGATGACCACAGATCTTTCTGTTCCTTATATCTTATCCAGACTACTTAGGGAGGGTAGTACTCACACCTTTAATTCTAGTACCCCTTATCCTAGCTTTGCACTATGAATCAGTTCCAGTGTGACACACTCCAGATTCAGCCACCTCTGAAAAATCCCCACCTATGACTGCATAAGGCTTAGGAGGATATCTAAACACAAACCGTAACACATATCATACTATTTCAACCAAATAATAACATACTCACCACACTGTTTTGTATTTTGCTTCATCCATTTAATAATTTCTTAAGGATTATCCTATTTATGCCATTGTATGTATTCCAGCTCTACTGCTTATTAATTGCATAGCGTTCAGTGGGTTTCTTAGAATAGAACCTGATTTAAACTTTTATGTGAGTGTATACATTTACTCAGAGGGACGTATACATTTTATTTCAGTTAAGACAGTGGTGATGTAAGAGGAAATGGGACTGAGACTACAAACTGGCTAACCAAGACTTTTTGACTGTAAATGAAGTATTGGACTGGGTTAGTTTATTGTATTATCATAATTTTTATGCTGCCTTCACAATTTTTAATCATATATGAATTCAGTCTGTTATTAACAGGTGCACTGCTCAGAGGAATGTGTCACTTAGGAACCTCAGTAGTAGCCTGCAGTGTTTGTTCACATCTGACCCATTGTGGCAGGTGTAGCACAGGACGTTCTGGAGCACACCCAAGCAGCTCAGTAGATCACCACAGTGGTCCTGACTTTACAAGCACATCACTGACTGCCTGTTCCCAGTCAGTAAATTTTCATTCATTCTTAATTTACTCACTCATTTCACAAATGCGTTTTAGTGTCTATACTGTGCCAAGCACTGTTTCTCAGGAGCCAAAATGAATAAAAGTCTGTATCTTTAAGGAGTTTTTGTTCTGGGGGTGACAAACAGATAATAAAAATTACCTAGTGTTTTAGCAGATGATGAGTGCTGCAGAGCAGGAAGAATGTGGGAGAGAGGGACAAGATAAATAGTGACTATGAAAGTGAGGGACAATAAAGACATGATGGGACATTCATGGAGACAGTGACATTGAGCAAAGACATGAAGGAAAAGACAAGGCTGACTGTGAAGACACCTGGTTGAAACATATTCCAGGCAGAGGGAGAAGCTCAAGCAAAGGCCCTGAGTCAGGAGCTTCTGGTGGAAACCCGCAAGGCTATCACATGATGTGAAAGCACTGTTCAGGGTGGGCCCAGGTGGGTATGGGCACAGGCAGTGGCAGATCATGGAGGGCATTTGTGAAGGGCCTTGAGTTCTACAAAACTGTTGCAGCATTTGCAGAAGAAGAATGACCAGAACTTACTTATGCTTTAAAAAGATCACTGTAATTTTTGTGTTGAAAATAGACTGGGGAGAAGGAGAGATGAGGGCAGCAAAACCATTAGAGGATGTGTCACTCTAGTTCCTTCCAGAAATAGATGTCAAGATGGGCTGAAATATGCAAGGATGCTACTAGGGAAGGTGCCCATGTGCAAGAAAACAAGCAGGGGCTCAAGAAGGCTGGGAGAACCATTAGACCAAGATGCAGGTCTGACCTCCATGAAGGAAGAAGGGGAGAGGAGAGGAGGGAGTGTCCAGATGACATGCTGCCTAAGGAAGGTTGGGCAAGGCCTTGGCAGAGTCCTTCAGGCAAAGTCTACTGACAGCAGTGGGGAACCTCAGTTTACCATGGCATACAGATTTTATAAAGAGCTCGGAGAGGGGATTCCCAGGTTCCTAACACAAAGAAAACATATTTCAGGTGACAGTTGTGCTAGTTATGCTAGTTATGCACTTATCCCTAATTTGATCACTATACTTGCACTCATGTATCCACGTATCACATTGTGCCTGGTAAATCTGTGCAATGTTTTTTTCAAAAGAATCTCCTGGTGATAGAGCTCCCAGCCTCCCAGGAACAGGTCAGCCTTGGTCCCACGTTTCTGAGGGGCTTGCAGAGAGGAGTCTGGGAGGCCAAAGATTAGATTTCTAAGTCCAGTAAC
>RJWT010041024.1:0-12391 GCA_004365215.1 Cuniculus paca
AATAGCCAAGTTGGCAAATGTCTTCTTTCTGGGCTAGTCTACCTTCAGCAAAACACCTGCTCAGGCTCCTTCCATGCATTTAATCCAGTCATTTTCATTGCTTCCCTGAGGAATCCACCAGGAAATGAAAAGCCTTGGGTGATTCTGCCTAGGACCCGGAGCCAGTTCAGTGTGTCCCGTGGTAGGCTTTGTGAGCAAACCTCTAGTGTTTTGGTGACAAGTTGGTTCTTCTATTTCTGCCTTACCTAACATAATGAAACCAAAGTAAGTTCATGTTAAAAGATTCTTAATGTGTTCAGGCATCCTACCTATCAGATAACAAATCAACAATAGGGTGACCACAGTAGGAATGTGCTTACATTTTTCTTTTAATTTTCTAAAATTAAAATATAAAAAATATTTCTAAAATATACATGGCATAAAATGTACCATTTCAACCATAATTAAGTAGCATTAAGTACATTCACATTGTTATGTAGCCATCACTACCATTTATCTACAATCATTTTTCAGTCTGTAAAATTAAAACTCCACCCATTAAGCAATAACTTTCCCTTTTCCATTTCTCCCAGTCCTGGGTAACTGTTCTTCTACTTCCTGTCTGAATTGACATCTTTAGGTGCCTCAGGTAAATAGAACCTTCCAGCATTCATTATTTTGTGACTCTTCTTTCACTTGGCATGATGTCTTAAAGGTTCATCCTTTGTAGCATGTTTAAATTTCTTTCTTTTTGAAGTCTAAGTAATAATCCAGGGTGCATGTGCCATATTGTTTATCTATTCATCTGCTGATGGATATTTGGGTTGCTTTCACCTCTTGGCTATTGTGAATAGTGCTGGTGTGAACATTGGTGCACAGATGTCTGTTCAAATCCCTGCTTTCAATTCTTTCGGGTCTAGGACTACAAATGAAATTGTTGGGTCATATTATAATTCTATTTTTAATTTTTTGAGAAACCCCCATGCTATTTTATATAGTGGTTGAATCATGTTACATGAAGTTATTTTACAAGACCAGAAGGCATAGGGACCTCGATGTTTAGACAGTAACCAGGTCCTAGGATCTAAGTTTTATTATAAATGTGATGAGAAGACTGCTGGTCAATCGCTTTGACCAGTCCCTAGCACCTGTAATTTTTCCTGGACTAGTTTTAATCTAGTAAAACAGTGATTTTATTATTTTCCTTCTCAATTTTGCCTCCTCTTGTTTTCTTTTTGTTTTTCCTTTCTTTCTAATGTGGCTTTCTTACTCTTGTTCCCTGACCACCACCTGTTTTGGATATGATTTGGAGCACTTTTTCTACTTCTTTCTATATCTCAGGTATAGAACACAGACAATGCTGGAGCATGAAGTTAGGTAAAATGGAACAACAAAAGAGTTCATTCAAGAAAATATTGAAGTTACCCTCATAAGTTAGGCCACATTATGCTTTTAAGTGTGCTTCAAATGAGGTCGTCTCAACTATGACTGCCAGTTCGAAATATTCAAAGTGACTTTATTGGAACTGGAACAAGGAATATTTGGTTTTCACTGAAGGATTTTTAAAAATGTAGTTAAGAGAAGAGCTCTGAAATGTAAAAGTACTGGGAAAAACGATTTACAAATCATTCTCTTAGTAAGTGATGTTAAACCTGCCAAACTCTCAAACTTTGTGATCCATTAGTAACATCTCACTTATTTTGCAACGTCTTGTATTAGGCAAAGCTAATCAAGTGGAAGTGAGAGGGGAAGAATCTGGAACAATGTACCCAGATGTTCCAAGTCCATATAGAGATCATCGATTCAGACAGGTCTTGATCTTACTTTAGACACAGCACATGAAAATGTGGTTGGCAAGGTCCCTCACAGGACAGAGTAGGACCAAAAAGGGCACAAAATGATTGTTAGCTAAAAACAAGCACAAGGATTCTTCTTAGAAAAAAATACTGTTGGCTTTACAAGGAAGAGATGTGAAAGGAAAGATCCTCAAACCCTAAAAATCAAACTGACAAGATGTGCAAAATGCTTGGATTCTCTAAGAAGGAAATAGGCCCACACACGCACACAGCCTCCAGGGCAACTCCAAAGGAAGGCACAGAATCAATGTCAATATTCATAATGAGCCCTCCCATCAGTCCAGTTAGACTTTTAGCATTTGAATCACAACATAACAAAAACCAGCTACTCTGGAAAATTTACCTCGGCAGAAATAACTATATCTTCTTCTGCCATGATGTCAGTTGAATGAGGCATTAGATCATCTCACCTAATCTTAGCATAATTTTTATTTAATTACAGTAATAAAAAGTTTAGAGAGTTTATGTAAATTTTCCATATGTTAAGTAGGATCTTAGGCAAGGCAGTTTCCTTATCTGTAAAATGATGATGATAATACTCAGTAAGTCATAGATCTATTGGGAGAATACGGTATTATAATGCATATAAGACATCCAGCATTTAATTTAATTAATTAATTTTATTTTTATTTTTTTAATTGATATCCAGCATTTTATAAGGTTCATGCTTCGCACATGAATACTACTTCCGCTATTGTTATCGCTACCATCACCACTGCAATTGCCCATGATCATTGATCTTTATAGCGGCACTGCACCTTGCCTCCTATCACGGCTCTACCATTTACCATCTATATGAGTTTGGGAAACTCATTTTTGTCTTTCCCAGTAAACTGCCTCAGTTTTCTTATCTGGGAAATAAAGACAGTACTATCCATCTCAAGAGTTTCAACCAAGACTAAATGAGATTGTACTAAAAACACAATAGGGACAAACACAGAATAAGAATGCAAGTAATATTAGCTTGCAATTATTCTTATTTTTAAAATTAACACATAATTGTACATGTTTGTAGGGTAGTGATATTTCACTGCATGCATACACTGTGTAATGATCAAACCACCATATTTAATTTTATCCATCACCTCAAGCATTTATCATTTCCTTGTAGCATAATTATTGTCTGCTTTTTTACTCCTAAGACAGCAGTTCTCAAAGTGTGATGTGGGGACCCCTGGTGGTCCCTTTTTCAGGCCAGCCAGGAGGTGAAAACCATTTTCATAGTGATACTAACATGTTGTGTGTCTTTTCCCTTTCCTTCTCTGAAGTGTACATTGGAGTCTACCAGAGGCTACATGAAATGTGATATCTCCACAGATTGTGTGCAGTCTTATTCTACTGGTCTACTATGTTGTAAACAGATTTTCAAAAATGTAAAATAATGCTCTTTACTCTAAACTTTTTGCAAAATACAATACTTTTCATAATAATATATTTCATGTGAGCTTCCAATCAGCTTATTTTAAAACATTTTTAATATTCAACTTTAATTTCTAATACGAAATTAACTCCACATAAACAGAAGTTCTTTGAGGTTCTCAATAATTTTAAGAGTGTAAATGGCTACAGAGGCATAAAAGTTTGAATATCATTGTCTTCAGAGTATTAAGCCTCAGAGTAGTTGACATTCTCAAAGTTACTTGCTTGAGATTCGAATATAGATAATGTCAAGCTTCAACCAAAGTTTCTTGATAATGAAACTTAACGGTCACTATAATATCCCATGTGACATAGGAAAGAGAGGTTAATGGGCTAACCCCATCACAATCCTTTACAATTTAGTACTGTTACAGGGCTCTATATCCGAAGGTCTACTTAACATCACTGCTTGTAATGTGATATTCAAGATATTTTCTGACAATTTAAATTTTCTAGATATTTTCTGACAATTTAAATTTTATTCTAAATGATCAATCATGACTGTACCAGATTTACATAAAGTTTTTGTCTGGTGATCAAGAAGAGAGACCTAGTGTTTTAGTTTCAAAGCTAAAACTGATTCCCATCATGTTTTCAATCTCAAATGTCAAGCAAGAATTCTCATCTATTCAATGGCCACTTTAAATATGCCTTTCAGGAGAAGTTCAAGAACTAATCCCTGCAGGAACAGGGTCAAGTTCTTCCCAATCCTCTTTCTCCAGCACAGATGGCTAAGCTTCAGACTTAGGGAAATACTCTGGGATACAAGGGCACACTTAAAGGAAGAAAAACAAACAGGTATAGTCTTGCACAAACAAGATGTTTGTGGTCTCTCTTGGAATAAGTATTTGATACTTAAGTGTAAGACTGAAACAAATTGGTTTTAAGTATGCAACATTCCAATTTTGAGTTCCCATCATTGTCTTTGTGCAACATTTACACCTGCTGTGTTATTTAAGATCTTTTGTGTCAGAGGCTTCAACTTTCACACACATATACACATACATATATAATGTATTTGGTTGGGTTGGATAGCAATCTTCAGTAGTAATTCAGAGTTTGGCTGATGGGGCAATGGCACAGGTTTGCATGCATTATGCAGAATTTCCTGCTAAATGCAATGGGCTTTTGGAAATTAAATTAGTTTATTTCAATCCATGCTTGTTTGACATAAATGTCACATTTATGCTGAATAACTCTATCATTCTTCTATTTTTGCTCCAATAATGTTAATCTTTAAAATGTTACTCCAGATAGGCTAGTACTACACAGTGCCAAACATCCATCTTGAAGTAACAAAACTTTGTTTTAGGATGCTACTATTTCCAAATCTGATAGTTGTCAAGATGGAGTTAAATTATCTAGATATTTAGCTATTTTCACTTATACTAAAATGCAACGGTATTATAGAAAAACAAATAAGCAGCATGAAATGAAAATCAGTTTAGTCAAACTATGTAGCATCACAGAACTAAACAACCCTTTTTCAAATATTTTAGTAAATTTAATACTTTCAACCAAATGGAACCAGTTTTTGTACAGAACCCAATGTGCCAAACAAAATTAATCAAACATTTTACTCTTAAAATAATGTGGAAGGAAGGTAAAATCTAGAGAAACAAAAGTGAGATATATAGGGCAAACTAAAGGATAAGAATTCTCTTTCCTCCCCTCTATAGAGAGCCTGAGAAGAACTTGCTGTGTGCAGCTACCATTAGGAGCACCAGTGCTTTTTGACTCTGTAGAAGAGGACACTTGCAATCCTTCATCCTAGAAAGCACTATGATTTTGGAAGAAAGGCATCCAAGGAAAAGATCAAACTACTGAGGACACAGAGCCAAGGCTGCCTCCACATTCCTAGGCCATTGGCTCCCTTCATACTGATTACCTGGTGATCCATTAATTCACTCAAGATCACTGCCTTAATCCAAGACTTAGCAAGTAAGACAGTAGATTATTCCAACACCCACCATCCATTATTGATGGCTGTTGGTTTCTATTGACCTAGGACAGTACCTAGGTTAGACACTTCTTGAGACTTAAGCCCATACAGAACAGGTTGGCCAATATGAGAACAATCCTGTGAAATCTAGCCAGACTCAAGATAAGCCCTCAAAACTTGTTGAGGCATTTAAGTATTCTAAGGTTACTACTTAATTTGCTTTCTATCCTGCTTAGAGTTTGGCCTCACTGTTCCCCTGCTTTTATCAGACCTACATTCACATGGAAATTCAAGGTGAGTCATTTTCTCACAAATCTAGAAAGAAAGTGAAGCCATATCAATATTTCCAAACTTTACTGTTTTCTCACCTAGCTGGGCCAAATGAACTACAGCATGGATTTGGCTTAATGAACCATCTAAATATTTTACATCTGTGTAGTTTTTGTTTTTGCTTCTAATGTGTGAAAACAGAAATCTAAATGAAACTTTTAAGGTAAATAGTGTTGGCAAATTGCCAAAAATGACCACACTTACTTAAATATCACCAATGAAGTTGAAAGAATAATTTTTTGATGCATTTATGCAATTGCGTTCACAAGCAAATCACTCAATTTCCATTGATTTAGTGCCTGCCATGTGCTAGTTTCATAAGATGAGAGTTCCTATTATCTGTCGTTTATTTTACTCTCATTTATACAGTAATTTGGATTTCTCCTGTAAGAGAAACCATGTGATTTATGCTTGCATGTCTGATTTGTTTCACTCAACATTATGGTCTCAAGGTGCATCCATTTTCCTACAAATAACTCAAGTTATCCTTCTTTATCGCAGAATAGTACTCTACTGTGTATAAATACCACATTTTTCTTAATCCATTTGTCTATTGATGAATATATAGGAAGTAGGGGAAACAGATCTTTCTCAAATGGGAAGGGTATCAAGAGACAGAGCAGGGTAGGGGAGGAAAAGGGGATGAAAAAGAGAATTACAACATATACATGAACCAACTCCACACTCGAATGAAATTTTTATGTACTGCAAATACATAGTAATAAAAGATGAATAAATAAAAAAGAGAGGTAAAAAAAGACACATCTTCAAAAGCTCACAACCTAGGAGGAAACACAAATGCAAACACAATTTATCAGTGTGGTATATGCTGAAAGATACAGATATACATAGGTTGCTTTGTGAACAGAGCAATGTGCAATGTGCAATGACATTTTCCTTACAATTACCTTTCATGAGCACCATTTCCCTGTGTGGAGTACTCACTTGAAATAGCCCAAAAATTCTGGGAGCTGCCTTGTTACTTCCTAATTCTCTGTTGCCAAGGCTGCAATGATTAATCTTCAAAAAAGCTACAGTTTAGCACCTGTTGAATGATATTAGAGGGAATCATCTGTGTTGCAAATAGAGAATATGTTAGGGAGGCTGGACTCAAATGGATCCAGGTTTTGATATCTTTCTCCTTCTGTTTTAGCAGACAAATAATCTGTTGCAACTTTGCTGCTTCTCTTCCATAGCTTGGCTCTGTTCCCGTGCACCATTTTGTTCTAGGGGAAGCCTAAACTGATTCTTCAGTGTTAGCCAAAACAAATGAGGAGTTTGGCTCTCGGTCTGGTCGCAGCAGCTGCTGTGATTGAAGTTCTCTGCACCTAAGACAGTGGGGCAGCTTTCCGTTTGACAGACGAACACATTTTCATTACTACAGAAAAAGGAAGCATTGCACACTGGGCAAAAACAGGAGAGAGGGAAAGAAAGAAATATTTGGGAAGTCGCTTTGTTCTTTCTTCTATCAATAGTGGTTATTGTTCAGCTGAAATGTCGAAGAGGAGGTTGACGGAGTGGGAGCCTGATACCATGCCTCAGGCTTCTCTTTGCTTCAGACTCTAGCTGTGAGCGGACAGCTGTGTGGTTCCTTGACCTCAGGTTGCCTCAACCAGAAAAATTCTTGGCAGATTTGAACTGGCAATCAGTTTCTGTTTGTGCATGCAGCAAAGGGTATGAAGAGGTCAAGAGGTCTAGGGGAACCTATGTGTAAAGGAAAAGGAAAGAAATACTTGGCCATTTCCATTTACCTAGTCATTTGGTGATGCTAAACAGTAAGATGGGTATTTGGAGGCCTTTACAACCTTCCTTGGTGGCTAGGGAGTTTGCTAATAATTCAACCATAGGTAGACTGGCTGTGGGTTCCTTAGAGAACAGAACACATCTTCAGTTGCACAACATTGTGACAGATTTTCCTTCTTAACTTTGTATTCAGAATACCTTTTTAGAAAAATCAAAATGGCAGCTTGGATCTCAGTAGAAAGGCCCCTTTATGTTGAGAACAAAAAAAAAACACTCCTATTCTCATTGACCTAACTCCACTAAATACTTGGGATGGACACCCCTTGAACGATGTATACACACAAAAACTTTACAGGCTAATGACTGGTTTGTGACAGACTGGTTCACTCGCCCTGAGATTAGATGGGAAGCCTCCAGTGGCACTCATTGGTCTTGTGGGACCAATTTGCGGCCCTGGCTACCCCTTGGATGGATAGGAAGATGCACATTAGGGTTCACCTGTTTACAAAGCAGGAGTGTCAAAAGTATCAACAAACCTGCAAATCTACCCAACCTTCAATGTCGATGGTCCAGAAGTGTGTTTCACTGGTATGATCATTTGGCCTCTATCTTTATCCCTTCCCAATGATTAGAAGATGTCATGCAACATATCAAGGCCTTAACTAACTATACTCAGTGAACCCTAAATAACACTGCTGCTGGTCTTTCTCTCCTAAATGAAGAAGTAAAATTAATGAGACAGGCTGTCCTCCAAAATAGGGTGACATTAGATGTTCTAACAGCAGCACGGGGGGTACTTGTGCAATTATAAAAACTGAGTGCTGTGTGTACATTCCTGATCCTGCTACTAATATCTCAATAGCTGTTCGAGATATTAGACAACAAATTAATGACATGTCAGTCTCTAAAATTCCCTGGACCCTATCCTTTTCCTCCTTATGGGAAGCAGTTACTAGCTCCTCTTGGTGGAAATCTTTTTAACTATACTCATGATTATTCTGTTGATTTTATTATTTGGGCCATGCATACTTAACTGTTTCTTTGGTTTTGTCTCCTCCAGACTCAGAGCTATACACCCATCCAAGATGAAACTGTCTGGTGTCTATCAAGGGCCTTTAGATAGACTCTGTGTAGAATATCTCTGACTGCCAATCAGCAACTATGACTGAACCCTTTCAGCCTGAAGAAGCCAGATCAGTCATCATCCATTTCTCCCTCATGGCAGTTCGGAATACTTCTTCAGAGGGGGGAATGTTACAGGCAGCTGAGTTAGTTAAAAATATAGACAGTCAGATAGGGCCAGGCACTCGGAGGACCAGATGTCTTGTGACCTTGAAGGAGACAGACACCTCCCACTATAAGCCAGATCTCAAAACAAGGCAAAACAAATACAACCACACCCTAAGTAGAAACATCAGGGATTAACATTCTAAATAGGTATGGATCACCTTGACCATCCCAATCCAATAGAGGAAGAGTTACTGATCCTTAAGAATGCTCGCTTGCTACGTGACTCGTTTCCCTATTCTTCCCCGATTTGGTCAATTTTACCTGAATGATTAATCTTATTGGTTGACCATAGTTCTGTCCCACTTCATGCCCATTTGCCTTACGAGTTCCCAGGTTTTCCCCATGTTGGATCCATCTCACCTCGTGGTTTTACTCTATAAAATCTCTCAAAAAGCCAAAATCTTTGGCAATCCACTCAGAACCCTGTCTGTCTCTCTCTCAGACAGAAACTTTCTTTCTCTCAATAAATATATCCTGCTCATAAAAAAACATGGCAGTTTGGGAGACATCCTTGAGATCTATATTTTGTGTATTGAGTTCTTAGACAAACATTGGAGTCATACACTACTGTAAGGAATCCAAGAAGCATAGGAAAAGTGTAGGAAGGAGAAGCAGGGGATCATGAGAAGAAAATACATAAATCTAAAACATAGAATTGAAAATAAAATGATAAAATTTAGCATGAGTATTGAGAAATGTCTTTAGGAATACAGGGAAACTAGCATTCTCACAGATATGTGATTTTTGGATTCTCATTTCCAATTATCACAATGACAAGAACCTCCTGTTTAATACATAATCCATTTATGAAGTCAGATTCCCATTCAAGGAACAAATGTGAATAGTCATGCACTGTTTGCTTAATAGCAGGACATATTCTGAGAAATGTGTTATTAGCAAGGTCTTTCATTGTGCATTCCTAGAGCATACTAACACAATCAAAGATGGCTATGATGTCACTAGGCCACTTGTCTGATGGAACCACCATTATAGATGTGGTCATTGTTGAAAGAGACATTGTTATGCAGTGCATGACTATATTAAATAACTAACATTTGCAAGACACTGTGATAGGTGCTTTAAATAGTGACATGCTTATAACAGCAAAAAAAATATGTTCTGAGATACTTTGTTATATATGTAAAAAAGCTGAAACACAGAATATACAAAGTACATGGACAATTGACAAAATGAAACTTCCAACTCAACTCATGGTAACTTCAAAGGGCTTTTAGAGTTTGAAGTATTCTTCTACACACGTCTTTCCTTTCAATCTGTTTTAGTTACTTCCCTCATTGCTGGGACAAAATACCTGAAACCACCAGGGAAAGGAAAAGGTTTATTTCAGGTCACAGTTTCAGTCTATATCAGCTGGCTCCCAGGCAGAGTGGCATGGTGGAGGAGCATGACAGAGGAGAAATAGTTCATGGTGTGGCAGGCAGAAGGCAGCAAAAAGCAAACAGCAAGCAGTAGCAGTAAGTATGGCTTTTTTCTGTTCCTTTGTATTCCATCCAGGCTATAAACCTATTCATTGGTGCCACCCATACCCAGGGACTTCCACTATCCACAACCCTAATCCCAATATCACACCCTTAATTCACATTCAAACTCTAACAACATTCTGCACCTGGTTCCCAAAAGACTCATGCGTGTTCCTTTATCCAAAAGACCTTTAGTCTCTATCTCAGAGTTGCCAAAGTCTGAATGATTTCAGTGAAAAGTCTAAGTACAAAATCTCCTCTGAGACTTAAGGCAAACTTTTAGCTGTGAACCCTGAAATGAAAGTTAAGCCTTTCCAACATACAATGGCAGAAAACAAATATTTCCATTCCAAAACATACCAATAGGGGAATATAGAGGATTGGGAACAATGCAAATCCAAAATCCAGCAGGTCAAAGATTAAATCCTTTGGTTCCATGTCAACCACACAGTGTAATCTTCAGCAAGATGTGAACTTCAAAGGAGTTGGGTGACTCCAACCCTGTGACCCTGCTAGTGGCTGTAGCTCCCATGACTTCTTTCTTGTGCTGACTCTGTTCACTCTTTGTGACTCTCCTCAGGTAATTTATGTTTCCAGCTTCTCCAATCTCCACTGTATTTTTGGCTTCATACTCACAGCTTCACACACTGACCTATCAGAGGCACAATGTTTGGTCTCCAAAACCTCCTTCTGAAATCAGGGTAGAAGCCTTCTTGACCATACAACTCTTGCATTCTTCATGCAAGTAAAACCATCACCATGTTGCTGATGCCAAGCTCTGTTGCCAACTGGAGTAGTAGTCCTACTTCCTTCTTTCTTGAGTGTAAGAATTCAGTGCTTGTATTGCTGAACACTATGAACCTGGTCTAGAGGAACAAATTCTTTATACTGTCACCATTCTGGAACATGGTGCTCTGGCTTCTCTACTTAAAGCAAAGTCATTCATCTTTGCAATTTTTAGGCTGCAAATGGTGAATTCCTGCTGTTTCTTCTGGTGTCATCAGGTCATCTTTTCTATTGCCATGTTCCTTCTCAGCTGCCAAGTACTCTGCTCCATCTTTGCAACCCATAACTTTACCAGAGTATCCTTTTTGGCCTAACTCAAAATGTTTTAAATCATTCTACTGGGCTCTTTGCTCTTGATTCTCAACATACACCTGACTAAAAGCCCCCAACAATATTCACACCTCCACATTAGACTGCCTTGAAATTTTTCCAATCACACTTAATTTTAGTCTCAGACAAAGTTTGTGGACAAGAGCAAAATGCAGGCAAATGTTCTGCTTCACCATAACACACATGATCTGGAGTCCAGCAGTCGATCCAGTCCTTCTTCCCAACAGAAACATCCTGAGCCTAGTCTTTACCAGCAGCATTTCTATCAGCATTCTGGTCTTCTGAGTTCTAATAAGAATCTGCCATCAAGTTCATCTTACAGTATTCCAGGACTGCTTTTTCAGTCCTGGAAGTTTGGCATCTCCAAACTTCTCAAACTCTTTCCACAAGCCAATTCCAAAGGCTTCTGAACCACAAGGCCAGATAACATCACAACAATGACACAACTTGTCTGGTACCAAAATCTGTCTTAGTTACTTTTCTCATTCCTGAGACAAAATATCCTACATCCACAAGTTAAAGGAAGAAAGGTTGATTTGAGGTCACAGTTTGTAAAGGTTTTGGTTCATAGTCAGCCGACTGCAAGGTAGGGTGGCATGGCAGAGGAGCCTCACAGAGGAGAAAGTCCATGGTTAGCAGGCAGGAGACAGTGAAGCAACAAGCAGCAATAGCAAGCTTGCCTTCTTTCTGTCTCATATTCCATCCATGCTTCAAGTGTATTGACTGGTGCCACCCATAAGTAGGGTGGGGCTTCCATTATCCACACCCTTAATCCCAGTATCACACCCTTAACCCACATTCACACCCTAATCCAGCTACTTTGAAACTCTCCACTAATGAGTACATCGAGGCTTTGGGGAGACAGCTAGATACAAGCTATAACATCTCTTATATCCTCAATAATTCATTGCACTCTTTCCTGCTTAGCCTAGACAAAGTCCCAGATGTCTCTACACAGGACTCTAGGCTGCTAACAAATTGATGGGAATTGGCACACTAATGAATCCTTTTTGAAGTCCTGTGATGTTACCAGTGGGCCAATTGGGAAGAAGAGGAAACAATTCTGTTTTTATATGTATTTATTAAAGATTTGCTATATGCATACTGTGCATTGTAGTATCATTGCTTATGCCTACATATGTTAACTAGTAGGCTCTCTTCAAGAAGAGCATCATATCACATCATATGCCTAATTCAAATTCTCTGGTCTTGTGCCGGGGATCTAGCTCAGCTGT
>RJWT010041025.1:0-12405 GCA_004365215.1 Cuniculus paca
TTTTTTTTTTTTTTTTAGCATAAATTTTATAGTGTCTGCTGGGATTGACTTCAGATCTTGAGTTTCCAGCAGTGGTCCATGTGATAATCTTTGTCCCTCTCAAAATAATATTGACAGGTATCAAATCCTTAAGAGATGGGACAGGGTGAAGGTCTTCATGTTAATGGGGTATGTCCCCAAATGAACTGTGGAACAGAGGTCTGTTCTTCCCTTTTTTTCTCACTGACTGAGGTGAACGCTTTTGCTTCACCATGAGTTTCTCCCATGGTGTACACCCTCACCATACCTCAGAACAATAGAGTCAATTAATCATAGGTTGAAACCTCAAACTATGGGACAAATTAAGCCTTTTATAGTTGATTTATATTGGGTATTTGTTATAGTGATGAAAAGCTAGCACAATGTCTTCAGTATCATTTTTTGAAAGGAATTTCTCTCTGGTTACAAAATTCTTACACTTTCTTCATTTTTATTTTTCAACAATAAAATTTGATTTTTATATACCTTCTGGTTTTGGTGTGTTTTGTTTTGGCAAAAGGCTAAAAGGGAGAATTTTGTATAATCATTTCCTAACATTGCATAGCCATTTAATCTTGCCATTATTTGGTATTTTTCCTTTGTTTTTGAATATTTTACTTTATGATTGTCTTTAGAAACTTGGTTCTGATATGCCTCATTGTTACTTTCCTTTTCTTTATCTTTTGAAGCTAAATTAGAATCATCAAGATGATTTCTCTTCTCTCAGATGCATAAAATAATGCTCTCAACAAAAATATTAAGATATCTTCTACCTTTATGCATTAACACATTTTCTGTCATACTTCATCTACTGTTTCCAAGACACAAGTTACATTTATGGTATTGTGGTTATTACTAGTTCATTTGTTATTCAGAAATTTTCTTGTGAACTTTTAATTGAAACATCAAATTAGATAATTTTTATTGAGACATCTTGACTTTTATTGAAATTTTTTCTGTTCCCATTATACTGATATTTGGAATTTTTTATTTCAGATAGACAAATTCATCTCGCTTTTCAGTTTTAGAAAAGTTTTTGCCTGTTACAAATTAAACATGTCAGAATGATGGTGAAACTGTCCTTTTCTTTCTTCTTTTTATTATAATTATTAGTACATTCTAATTATACAAAATAATGGGTTTCTCTGTCAGATGTTCCTCTATGCATGCTACATATTTTGATTATATTCATTCTCCCTGTTTCCTTCTATGTCTTCCCTCCTTGTCTGGATCCCCTTTCCCTTTCCTAATATTATGGCTCTACTTTCATGTTGTCTTTTTGTATCTTCAAATTTCCACATATGAGAGAAAACATGAAGTATTTGTTTTTCTGAGTCTGACTTTTTTCACTTAACAGTGTGATCTTTATTTTCATCCATTTTCCTGCAATTGACATAATTTTGTTTTTTCTGTCAGAATAATATTCCATTGTTGATATTTGCCACATATGTAAAATCTTTTCTTTGAGTGATGAGAAGTTAGGTTGATTCTATAATGTTATTTTTGAGAATCATATGCTGGAATGTACACTACATTCTGACTTCATATCTAGTACATATACACCCAAGAGTGATAAAGCCAGATCATATGATAGTGTTCTTTTTTCTAGCTTTTGGAGGAATTTCCATACTGTTTTCTATAGTGATTGTACTAATTTACCATCCAATCAACACTGTATTGTGTAAGGATTACTATACTCCCCATTCTTGCTAGCATGTGTCTTTTTTTTCAATTGTTTTCTTGATATTGGCATTCTGAAGAGGCTGACAAATTTTTTATAGTGTTGATTTGCATTTATCTGTGGTTAAAGCTATTGATGTTAAATTGTTTTGAGATTTTTACAAATTATGAATGTTGATCTGTGAGATGACACTTGGTAAAATTTAATTCTTTTAATTCTTTTTTTTTTGTAATTTTTATTTTAAAGCAATAAAACAAGCAAAATAAAACAGAATAAAACCAGTCAAAACAAAACAGTACAGGTGATACAGGACTTCAAAACAAGATAACAGAAAATCAACAATGGTTACCATAACGCCTTGTCTTGGTTACTTTTCTCTCATTGCTGAGACAAAATACCTGATACTCAACATAAAGGAAGCAGAGGTGTATTTCTTACAGTTTTGGGGGTTTCAGTGCATACTTAGCTGGTTCCAAGGCAGGGTGGCATGGCTGAGGGGGGTAGCTGTTCATGGTGGCTGCAAGCAGCAAGAGCAAACCATGCAAAAGAGGGAAAAACACTCATCCTTCTCGACCTTACATTGTATGTTGGCTCCATCCCTGGGCAGGTGCAGAACTCACACTGCCAATCCTTGCATGGGACAATGAATCAATCACAAATGCTAGATTCAGCTGCTTCCATGACTACATGAGGCTTGGGGGCCACCTAGATACAAACAATGACATGCCTCTTGTGGTCTTCAAAATAACTGCTCTTACCATCAGATGTAGTAAAAATCAAACAAACCAGAATGGAATAAAATCAATAAAAACAAAACAATGACAGCAATAAAGGAATTCAAAACAAGATAATAGTAAATCCAAAATGGCTACCATAATATATCTTGTTATCTTTGAAATAGCCGCCCATGCCATTGGACATAATAACATCAAACAAGACACAACAAAATAAAACAATCCAACAAAACAATTAAAATGATACAGGACTTCAAAACAAGACAACAGGGAATCAACAATGGCCACCACCGTTAGAAGGCAATCCCCCAATACACAGGCTACATTAGGTATTGTTATCTACTGAATAGATGATCAGACTACTGGCTTTAGGCTTGCAAAGTCAGTGAAACACTAAACACTACAAGCATTAAACTGTATTTTATCTCAAGAGCCATCATTGCAGCCTGTGTTTCTCTGGATCAACTGGTTGTTTACAGTGGGGGGCGGGGGTTGGCTCTTCTTGTCTCCCAGCCCATGCACATGAGGGGCTGGAGTCTGGATCTCCCTGCAACATCCCGCACATGGTGCTGGCTTGCCATGAGGGCTTGCTTCTTGTTGACTTCTTGTTCTCTTCCTCTGCAGTCTGAGAATGGCACTGACTCATGGGAAAAGGCTGGCATCTAGATCTGTGCCCAGCAGCCTGTGCATGGTGCCGGCTCACAGGGAGGGCTTTCTTTTTGTTGACTTCTTGCTCTCTTCTCCCAAAGTGCAGGAATGATGCCCACTCACGGGAAAAGGCTGGTGTCTGGATCTCCCCCAAGTGGCCTGTGCATGGTGCCAGGTTGCAGGGAGGGCAAAGATTTAATTCTATTGCATAGGATGTCTCTTCATTCTCTTGATTTTTTCCAATGCAGTGTGGAAATTTTCAAACTTAACATAATTCTATTTGTCAATTTTTGCTTTTATTTCCTGAGCTACTCAAGTCTTTTCTTTTTTTGCTTCAATTACTGTGTCAGATATGTTTTGCTTTTCATTTCATTTTATTGAAATCATTTTTCACCCTTTAACTTTCATTCTTTATTTTTACTGTTGATGTAAGTTTCCTGCGGATTGTAGAGAACTGCTTCTTGTCTTTAATCCAATCAGCTAATCTGAGATTTTTAATTGAATAAGTCAGACTAATTACATTCACAGTTATTAGGAAGCATATTTGTTCCTATGATTTGTTTATTTTATTTTAGTACATTTGATAATTCTTTGTTGGTTTCTTTGTCCCTTATTCATTTTAGAATTTTCATGGTATACTGAAATAAAAATGTTTGATTCTTTGTTAGTTTTTACTTGCTTAGTTGCTCTTCTAGTGAGATTTATTTTTTCCCATATCTTTGTCATTGCATGTATCATGCTTTCTCCTCTTGAGCAGATATACTTTGCATATTTCTGTTATCCTGGCTTAGTAGTCATTAATTTTTTCAGTTTATGCTCTATCTATAAAATCATTATTTCTCCTTCAGTCATGAAGGGAAAGTTTATGAGATATATTAATTCTGTTCAGTTATTTTTATTCAGGAATTGAAATACATCAGTATATGCACTTCCATTCTTTTGTGTTTTTGCTGAGAAAATGGTTTTACCTCTATAAATTCCATGGCACTCTTCTCTTGCAGTTTATATTGTCCTTTGTTCTGTGCTTTGAGGGGGTTTAATTGTAATATGTCATAGGAATGTTCATTTTTGGTCATGTACATTTGTAGTCCTAAGTGCTTTCAGAACATGTGTATCCATATTTTTCCAAAGATATGGGAAATATTCCATTATTATTTCACAGAATAGGTTGTGGAAGTCATTCATCTGTAGCTCAATTCACTCACCTAAATGTATGATTTGAAAATGTAGTATTTTAATGTTGTTCCAGAGATCTTGCCTCTTGTATTCTAAAATTTTTTCTTCATTAATGGCTTATTGTGCTAGTTCATCCAAATTATCTTTGAATCTTGAGTATTATTTCCTCTATTTGATCTAGTCTATTAGTGTGGCTTTTGATCAAGTTTATTTAATAGATTTATTGGACTTTTCCATATACTTAGGTCTTTTTCAGAATGCCTTACTTTATTTAATTCATCTTCTACATTTTGCATTGTCTTCCTTGTTACAGCTATGTATTTGTGATATGCTTTGAATTCATTCATCATTTTAACATCTATTAAATTCTTTAGTATTTTGTCTACTTTCACATCTTTGTAATGAATTACCAGGAAATTATGAATTTTTGGAGGAATTACTTTGTCTTGGTGTTTTAATATTTATTTTGTTTCTATGTTGAGAATTACACATATATCGGGAATCATATCTCTGTCAATTTTTTTGTGAAGGATTTCTCATTGAGTAGTATTCTTCTGATGATGTGCCCCCAGGATAGTGCTTCAGTGTAGTGTTGAGTTTAGACCCCAATGGACTACATGTGGCAGTTTCCTTGTGACTCCTTGGGCTGTGGTGGATTGGATCGTAAGCCTAAGGAATTCACATTCTTTGTTGAATTCATGCAAATAGGGTTCCAGTAATTCAGGTAGGTATGATACAGCCAGCAGAATATTTGAGGTATGATTTGGGTTGTTATTCTTCCAGAATTGTCAAAACTGTGTGGAATGAAAGAGGATGACACAGACTCATGGTAAGGACTTTCTTGAGTAAGACAAGCACAACCATTGGGTTATTACCATTGGTCCTTGCTAATGAAGTAAGTGCTCAGCATGGACCTCCATGCCTTCCCATCTGTGTGTACATTCAGTAGGATTAGGAGTTGAGTGCTTTTGTCTCCCCTATTCTTTTTTTTAAGGAGATTAAAAAAAAAGAAATGACATAGAATTTCAAAACAAGATAATAAGAGATTAACAATGGCTAATATATTGCATATTCCATATTGTTATCTTCAAAGTAGTTGTTTAGATTGTAAGATACAGGAATGGAAAATTAATCAAACAATATAAGCACAGTTCTCTTTAATGAACTAACAGAGATAAATACTATAAGTATCTTAGCTATCTTGTATGTATAAATACATACTTTTCCTTTCTTTCTTTTCTCCTTTCCCCCATTCCAGTTGTTCTTTCCCTTTGAGCAGTTTCTTCTCCTTTCAAAATGCATACTGTGTATTTTGGACCTTATTTACTCTTTCAGTATTTTTACACTAGTGAGACAATACAATGTTCTCATATATGAGTCTGATTTATTTCACTTATGAGCATGGTCTCAAGTTGAATTCATTTACATATAAAAGCCTCAAGTTTGTCCTTCTAGATAGCTGAGTAGTACTCCATTATATAAAAAGACCGTATTTTTTTTATCCATTCTCCAGTTGATGGGCATTTGGATTGTTTCCAAGATTTAGCTATATAACAAACTGTACTGCAATAAACATGAGTGAACATATAATCTGTGCTTTGATGTTTTTAATCCTTCCAGGAGCAAGGAAGATCTTCCCATTTTCTGAGGACCTTTTTGATTTCTTTTTTTAGAGTACTGTAATTGTCAATGTATAGATCTTTTACTTCTTTTGTTGGATTGATTCCTAAGTATTTCATTTTTACAGGTGCTATTGTGAATGGTATGTTTTCCCTAATTTCTTTCTCAGTGAGTTTGTTCTTTGTGTGCCAGATTGTGTTACTGCTTATTTTATTTTTCATTTCTGTTAATATTTGTCTTATGTGGTTGGGTGCTCCCGTATTTGGTGCATATATATTTGTGATTATTTTCTTCTCCTTAAATTTTCCCCTAACAAGTAAGTAGTGACCTTCTTTATCTGTTTTGTCCATTCTTGGTTTGAAGTTCACGTTCTCAAACAGAAGAGCTACCCCTGCTTTTTTCTGGATTCCTGTTGCATGGAGAATCATTTTCCATCCTTTGACTTTCAGTCTATGAGTTTCTTTTTTGTTTTATGTATTTCTTGTATACAGTATAACATGAAATCTTATTTCTTGATCCTTTCTGCGAATCTACTTCTTTTGATTGGTGAGTTGAGGCCATTTGCATTGATGGTTATGAATGATATGTATTGACTTCTCTTTGTCATGTTATTTTCCTGTTGTTGGTTCCTCGCTTTTTCCTCTATTTAATTGCTAACCCTTCCTGGTGTTTGTTTTTTTTCTCTTAGTGTTCTTGAAATTGTCATTTTTATTCATCTAGAATATCTTTCAGTACTCTTTGCAGGGTTGGTTTGATGGTCACAAATTTCTTCAGTTATTCTTTGTCATGGATGTGTTTTACTTCTTCATTAATTTTGAGAGATACTTTTGCAGCATATATCAATCTGGTTTGGAGGTTGTTTTCTTTCAGGACTTGAAATCAACTCCAAGCTCTTCTTGACTGGAGGGTTTGTGTTGAGAAGTCTGCCATGATTCTGATGGCCTTTCCTTTGTAGGTCATCTGTTTCTTTTCTCTAACAAACTGGTTTTATTCAAGTGGTTTTGCCATTTTTCAATGGAATTTCTAATTTCCTGGATATTTGTTTGAATCTTTTCCATGCATTCTATTTCTTTCCTTTTTTATTCATTCAAGGTTTCCATCATTTTCCTAGTATCCTCTATTTTTTTTTATCTATCTCTATTCTAGATTTGCTGAACAATTTCTTTATGAGTCTTGACATTTCTTTTCTTACCTGAGAAGTTATTTCTGATCTGATTTCCTCTATAGCCTCATGGATTTGTTTCATTATGTCAGTTACTATCATTTCAGAAATTTCAGGTATGTTTCTTCCATTTTCTTGTATCTTGTTGTCTACTGGACTTTTTCTGTATGGGCTATAGGTCTGAGATTGCATTTTGCTTCTGCATCTCTCATTTTCTATTTGAAAAACTTTTATTTTATTTTTTCTGTGTTTAACTTTGTAAGTTTTGCAGTAGGTAGCTATATCACTAGTATTGAGCCCTCTCTAGGAAAAATCTGTTCCTCAGAGATGTCTTCTGTGTGTAGGAGATTCTTGGCCTGTGTCTGTTCCAAGATTCTACCTTCCCAGTTAATTAAGAGTGAGATGTTGGTATCTGTTTAGCTAAGTCCCCATTTCTTTGGTGTGGTTATTACTGCAGAACTTCCCAGTATTTTCACAGAAAGGAGAACAACTGATTACAACAGCTATGACATCCTAGCTAAAGTAGTATAATTAGCAATAATTAGCTTCAAACACAGTTTAGAAACTGGCAAACTGTGATAGCTATTAATTATGTAGCTTAAACCATAGGAACAAAATCTGCAATTATATAACAGAACCAATTGCAAATTGTAAGCTTGTATTCAAAGTGTTTCTCTTTTGCCTCACATTGTTCTCGTTGCTTTGGATTTTTCATGCTACTAGTCCATCCTGTACCTTACTTGTGACCTTACTATGTTGCTGGCATTCTCTCTGGTCTTCTGAAGCAGTTTACCTCAGTTGTGGCAGTATCAAGGGGAGGGGCCATTCTTTGTGCCTTCTGACATGATTCACTTGGATTCCCTTGGTGGGGACAACTCTCCTCGTCATTCACCTGGGTTCCAGCAGAGGCAGAGACAGTGATGGGAGGATAAAAACTTACATACAAAAAAGAAAAGCCCAGGTCCTGATGGATTTACTGCTGAATTCTGTTCCACTGAGAATAGTCATACATGATCCAGTTAGAAATGATGGAATTGCCTCTGTAGGATGGAGTAGTCAGTGTTTACCTGTCACCTGTAATGGAGGGACAGCCAGAGACACAGACAGAGAGATGGGTACCAAACTCATAGACAGCTCTGCAAAATGAGATTTTCCTCTATTCCTTAAGCTGTCACATTGCCAAAGTTTAAGAAGGTCTAGGTTTTGGACAGAATAACAGGCAATTTTCCTCTACTGCACTGTGTTTGTGTCTCAGCAGCAAAGCTGCTACCCAACATGTTTGGAGTGCTGGGCTTAATCCCAACCATCACTTTGAGAGGAGAAATTAACAAATTGTAAAAAGCAACTTAAAAACTAGAAGCGGTGGTATAGCAGGTCTCAGAATGTAGTCACGTATGGTATTGCCAGTTCCAAATTACAAAACCAGCCCACCTTACAAAACCAGATAGAGCAGTATGCAGACTGAGTCAAGTCTCACCTTATCCAACGTCTCAATTGAGGAAAAGTTGTCTACTTTAGGAGTACATTCACTCCAGAAACTTCTGTGTGTATCTGGGGACACAGTGAGAGTAGAAATTCTGCCAGAAGCAAAGTGCTTGTTATAGTTTGTATCTAGATATCCCCCCCAAATCCTTATGAACTCATAGGTGGGGCTTTTTGGATCTGACTAGATCTAGGGTGTGATGCTGGGAGTATGGGTGCTCCACCCTGGCTAGAGGTGGCACTGCCCAGAAAGCAGGTAGCCTGGAAGAAATGTAAGGCAGGTTTGGCTGTTGCTTCTGCTGTAGCAATTACCGCCTCCTGCCTGCTCTTCTATGTACCTCTGTCATGCCAATCTGCCTTGGAGCCAACTGATTATGGACTGAAGCCTCTATAAAGTGTGAGCCAAAATAAAACCTTTCCTTCTTTAACTTTAGGTGTCAGGTATTTGGTCTCAGTAATGAGAAATGTAAGTAATACAGTGCTGAATAAGCCTGTGAACCAATAAGATCAGTAATTCATTCTCAAGATGTCTGCACCTGGAGGTGTGGCAAATCTCCAAGCCATAGCTGCATAAGGTCACAATGTCTCTGAGTATACAAGAAGTAACCAAAACCAATGTGAGAATGAAGTTATCTGCCAGCCCATCCACAGCAATTTCAGACCCAGTGCCCACTCAAGTTCACAAACAGATGATCTTGCTTCTCCTCTTCACAGCTCTAAAACCACCAACTCTAGATACAAATGTCTTCCACTTCCCTTCACATCACAGACCTCATATCTCATCACATTGTTATGAGTGAATTTTTGTTGAAGTCATTTCCTTGGTCCCAAACTGTCTTTCAGAATGGCTACCAGCAAAGCCAATGAAAAAGAGAAGTTTAGGGTCTTGGAGATATAAAAAGGTAATGGTTTCTGATCTTTGAAACAGTAAGTTCAAATGGTGGGACCCTTCTTAAGATGCTTCCCAGTTAGGGCACTAGAAATACGGAGGGAAGTACAGAGAATCTTGTTCAATGCCAACTCATTATGCAGATCCCAAGTCTCCCCTAGACCTTCTGTTCTCAAGGAGACGGATCCTCTGTTTGGGGAGATTATCAGAAATCTGTTTAGTCTATACCCACCTCCCTAGGGGTTATTTCTCCTCTTCCAATCCACAAAGCACTCCATGTTAAGGTACACTGTTTTCTTCACCACTCTAAAATCCAATATTTCTGGATTTCACCTGAAACTGACTCTCTGCTACTGACATTGCAACCCTTCTCTATGCTACACATATCTGAACATGCAGCAACACATCTATTGTTTTTCTCCAATTTATGAAGAAGAAAGTGTGTGTGGAATGCCTCTAATCTACCATTTTTATCAAGTTCTAGAATTTTTATTGCTTTGCTTAAAGTTTATATTACTGTGCAGAAGTTGCTTATTTCATTAATCATATCCTTTTATAAAAAGACTAAAAAACTTTAGAGTAGAGATTTGAAAGTCCTTATGTGGTTATTACCACATCTTTGCCATTTTTGAATCTGTTTCAATATATTGAATTTTTATTGGCCATGTGTAACATATTCTAGTTTTTCTTTTTAAAATTTTTTTGTAAAAAATAAATCAAAATTTCATAACAAAATAATGGGAGAATAAAAATAGTTAATACATTGTATATTGTTATCATCAAAGTAGTTACTTAAAGTACAAAATGTGGGCTTAAATTTTCTCCAAACAATATTAGCACAAACCTTTTTCACCAATGATCTAAGACAAACTAGTAGTATAATTACCTTGTATTTTCTTGTCATTATCTTCTGTACTTTCTCCTTTCTCTCATCCTAGTTCCTCTTTCCTTTTGAACAATTTTTTCCAGTTTCACAATATCTATTATACATTTTGGTCTTTATTTACTCTTTCAGTTTCTCACACCAGGGAGAGAACACAATATTCACACATGTGAGTCTGATTTATTTCCCTTTATGGGTATGGTGTGAAAGAGTCATCCATTTATCCACAAATGTTTCAAGTTTATCCTTCTTTTTGGTTGAGTAGTATTCCATTGTATAAAAAAAAACACCACATCTTTTCTAACCAATGATCCTTAGTTGATGATCATTTCGGTTGTTTCCAAGATTTAGCTATTACAAATTGTGCTGCTATGAACATGGAGAATATACATGAGGAATAAGTAATGCTGAGGTATGATGTTTTTAAGTATTCCAAGAAGATACCCGGAAGAGGAATAGCTAGGTAGAATGGGACCGCCAAACCTAATTTTTTGAGGAATCTCCATACTGATTTCCACAGTGGTTGTACCAGTCTACATTCCCACCAGCAGTGGAGAAGTGTTCCTTTTGACCAATAGCCCCTTCAGTATTTGTTATTGACTGATTTCTTGATGATAGTAATTCTTTCTGTGGTGAGATGGAATCTTAATGTTGTCTAAATTTCCATTTCTTGAATAACCAATGCTGTTGAACATTTTTTCATATATGTATTTGCTATTTGTATTTATTCATCTGAGAAGTGCATATTCATCTAACATGCCCATTTTTGGACTGGGTCATTTAATTTGGGTGGCTTGATTTTTTTCAACCCTTTATATGTTCTAGATATAAGTCCTTTGAGGAAAAACTGGCTAAAATTTTTTCACACTCTATGTGTTGTCTACTCACTCTGTTGGTGTTTTTGTTTGTTGTTTAAAAGCTTTTTAGTAATATGAAATCCCAATTGTCAATTCTTTATAGTATTTCCCATGCAATCTGGATTTTGTTCATGAAATCTCTGTCTACACCTATATCTTCAAGATTTTTACCTATTTGCTCTTTCAGGAGATTTAGTGGTTCTGTTTTAATATTTAGAACTTGATCCACTTTGATTTTAGGTTAGTGTGTGTTGATAGACATGGGTCTCTAAAATCAGGAACAAGAGAAGGATGTCCACTATCACCACTCCTATTTAATATAATTGTGTAAACATAAACCAAAAAAGTTAGACAAGAGAAAGAAATACTAGGAATAAGGATAGTAGAGAAAGTAGTTGAATTGTCATTATTTGCAAATACATGATACTCTACATATAAGACCCCAAAAACTCCATGAAAAGACTTGTACATTTATTAACCAAATTCAGTACAGTAGTACTGTACAGTACAGTTGATTTTGGACAAAATCAACTCTCAAAAACCAATAGTATTCCCATACACAAAAAAGTACTCACTGAGAGTAAAATCAGGGAAACCACACCCTTTCCAACAGCATCCAAAAAAAGGGAGATACTTAAAAATTAATCTCACAAAAGAAGTAAAAGGTCTAAACATTGAAAATTACAGGACTCCGAAAAAGGAGATCAAAAGGGCATCAGAAATTGCAAAGATAGTCCTTATTTATGGATAGGAAGAACTAACCTAATGAAAGTGGCCATAGACCCAAAATTGTGATACAGATTTAATGCAATCTCAATCAAAATACCACTAACATACCTCAAAGAACTAGAGAAAATATTCCTAAAATTCATTTGGAACCAAAAGAGACTCAGAATTGCAAAAGCAATTCAGAGCAAAAAAGGCAAGTCAAGTGGCATCACAATCTCTGACTTAAAATTATTTTACAAAGCTACTCTGATAAAATCAACATGGTATTAGCAAAAAGAAGACCTGAGGATAAATGGAACAGAAGATTAGAAGATGCAGAAACAACTCCAAACACACTCAGCCACCTTATCTTTGACAAAATGACCAAACATATTCACTGGAAGAAAGATAACTTCTTTAATAAATGGTGCTGAAAAAACTGGCTTCCCACATGCTGACATTTAATTTGTTTCCAGATTTAGTAATTATGATTGAAAGATGCACAATGGGTATGATATATTTTATTGAGTTTGGTCATGATGTCCTT
>RJWT010041026.1:0-12403 GCA_004365215.1 Cuniculus paca
TTTGCTGTAAGTTAGGCATCGTACTGGGAAAAGGCTATAAAGTAACTGTCAAAACAGACCAACTACTTCCCCTCTTAGAACTCACCTGTTGGTTAGGAAGGTAGTCAATAAATAGGCAAGTCACAGGAGTGCTTATTTTTTTCATTTTTTATGTGTGATGGCAGCACTTATAAACTGAGGAATTAGGTGACCCACTTATTTAGTTTGAATAAATAAATTATTGACTTAAGTAATTTTCAAATGCTTGATGATACTTTTGAAGGAAATGTTCTGGTGCAATAGATATGGAGACCTAGATAGGGACCTGGGATTGGCCACACTAAGAAGAGACACTTAAATCAAAAGCCAAAGGGCAATAAAGATCAGATATCCGGAAGCGTTAAGGGAAAGTCATTCCAGAGAAAGACGACACGTTACAAAAAAGCCCTAAGATGAGAAAAGCTTGCTATATTTAATATATTATTTTAAAAAAACAGATTCATTGAGTAGAGCCTTTCTGTTTCTTACCATATATTGCAGAACTCTTGACATCCTAATACTGGAGCCCTCATCTAATTGGCACCAAAAGTAAAATGTTTGTTAATGTTGATCTTTGCTCACTACCACATAAATACTAGAGGAGAAGACAAGACAATGAATGTGATCTTGATAAGGTAGATTGTAAGAGGCAATATATTACTACATAACTACTTTTTAAAAATAAATGTTTTGAATTATTAGTAAAACGTGGTAAGCTTGATAGTGTCAATGTTTATGTAAATCATGATCATTTTGGAATATAGGAAAGATATTAATAGAGCAAACAATAAAATTTAAGTTCAAATTATAATGATCGTTTTTCTGTGCAGTAAGCGATACTGGTACTGGTGACCTATTAATTCTTAAGCTATTGGAGGAAAAAAAAAAGATATTGGAGGATGACCATATTGTGTATTAAGTTCCTTATTATGATGTTCCATGATAGGTGAAAATAAGAGTAATATCAGAAAATACACTGAGGTTTAGAATAAAGACATGCCTAAGGCAGTTCATACTGACAACATCTTAAAACAACTAAACTCAATTACTCAAAGGTTAAATTTAAAAGGAGACTATATATACATATACATATATATGTATATATAGCTATTTTGAAGATGACAAGAGGCATTATGGTAGCCATTGTTGATTTTCTATTATCTTGTTTTGAAATCCTATATCACTTTCACTGTTTTGTTTTGATTGGTTGTCTTCTGATTTATTTGATTTGATCTTAGCATGTCTGATGGTATGGACAGCTATTTTGAAGATAACAAAAGGCATGATGACAGCCAAAAAAGACTGTATTTTAAGTATGTGTGCCTGTGTGTATATATGTGTGTCCATGTGTGTCTATAAAGCTATTTGACCATCTGAGCCATAAATGCTAATGTGTGCAAAGAGCAAAGCTTAAGGAAATTACCGTGGCACACTTCTCACGCCTACCACAAAAGTAAGGGCTTAAGTAACTTAGGAACTCCATGCATAGTTTCCTTCCAGAAAGAATTTTTAAAAGTCTAAAAATAAAAACAATTCTATTAGTAATATTTTAGAGCATTGTTTTAGAGTAATATTTTAGTGTTTCTAGAGCATTAAAATACCTTCATTTATAGTCTCTAAATCATTGTGTAGGTACTGTAAACTGTAAAGAGGAATTTTAAGACTTTTTCCAATGACTCCTTCTCTTTGGGACATTTTATTTGCCATGTTAACACTTGGAGGCTGAGAGATTAGATGATACTAGTTGAACTTTATGTTGTGCCTTTTCTTTAAAACCCTGGAAAACTTTCATGAATTAAACTTCTTGCTTCCCCCTGGGAAATCACAAAATGCAGAGCAATTCCTGTAGCATCTCTTGCCATGTTCTGTGCTAGCCAGACAGTTCAATTATATATCCACTATGTGTATACACAAAAATTAACTATCTGGCCACACCTAGAATGCGAGTATTCTGCTACAAGATTGTAGAGTATTAATAGACTGCCAACTTGGACCTCATTGAAAATTATACTGAGACAGTTTGATTCTGTAATTCATTATCTGTAGTTAGATTATCCACATTCTTTGGTAAAAGAGAAGTCCTATTGTCCTACTGTAAACACACCTATGTTTCAATACTCTAAATCCAGCAGAATCTTTTAAAAAGTGCAGCATTACATGCAGCATTTGTGCTTGACTATGCTCTCTCTTAACTATGACCACATTAAATGTATCATGTCATGTCAAATGGTGTTTTCACCATGAACAAAAATGACTCTGAGGATATTCTTCACAAGATGACGCTGTGTGGGGACTCTGTCTTGTTTTGTTGACAGTGGTGTATGTTCAATGACTGATGGACATACTTCTGGTCATATTATATGGGAAAGTTAGCATTTATCCCTCCTGAATGTTTCACTGCTGTAAAACGAGCATTTACCGCTGAGTGGCTAAGCACCTCCCCCTTTGTTTCTTTAATTAACATATTGATCGAAACAGAAATCTATAGGACCAAGCTTATTGAGACAGCCTGCTTGCTCCCCTCCAGAGAGCACTGCTGCACTCCACATGTTTTCAGTAAATAAAATATGGACAGAATTGCAACGTGGGGAGCCTGAAGATTTCATTAAAGACTTTTGGCAATAGTACCTTAAAGATATTTCAAAGATAATCGTATTTTATCACCTCTTCTGTGCTATTGCATATAACGAGGAGTTTAAGAGGACCAAATACAGCTCTCTGATTTCCATTTAATGGAAGAAGTAATAAAGTTTAATTGTATACTTGAGCAGGGGGTGTCATTTCTAGTCCATCTGATCAATAATTCATTGATTGCTTTTGGCTCAAAGGAAAATTTGAAAGAGAATGTAACCAGTGGGAGCTTGTATAGCTGCAGCTTCATCATCTCTATTAATTATGCTTTTCCCAAATTTGGATCGTTAGGCTACCAAAGTGACAGCAGATGGCGAGCAAACGGGACAGGATGCCGAAAGGACGAACACGAGATCGAAGTCCTTAGGAGAATTCATTAAGGAGCTTGCCCGAGATGCAGAAGGTATTAGAAAAATCACATTTTAATCACTATTTCTCCCAACAGAAAAATAGAGAAAGACGTTACAGAAAACTGGAATTTCTCTTCTAAGAGGTGACACTTCTACATTCAAGGGTTAAGGATTCAAAACGTATTTTTGTTAAATTATTCAAGGCTGTTATCTACTGAGCACCTATGACCGCCGGTGTGAAATGAGTGATAACAGTTGGTGAATCGGAGATTATGAATGCAGAATGGCAGTGAATTTGTGAAGGGCGGCTATTATGCTTAGATAACTCATGGGAAACCTGCGCCTTGCTACGTTTTGTATTCAAAACTATTTAAAATCTTTTTAATTTTTTTAAAAGCTGATTTTATGACTCCATTCAGTACAAGAAAGCAGTACTTTAATTTCTCAAAATGGCCTTTCGGATGCTTGGTATTTTAATGAACATCTGGTGCTTGGAATTTGGGAGTGCTGCTTCATGAGGAGTTGCCTGTCCTCAGCCCCCGATTCCTGAGGAGTTCGTTCTTGGCATCTACCAGGATGGTCGAGGATTAAAATGGAATCCATTTTTGGGCAAAAGCCCAAATAGAAACTATTACTGAAAGCAGATACTACCCACCTCATGCAGAAAAAGTAGCTCTTAAGTATCTGCTAATGTGTAACAAACATACATGCATGTTGAGAAATTAAAAAGTGGGTTTTTTTCTCATTTAAATGTAAAACATGTATTGTTCTATGATGTGATGCATTTTAGATATTTTACTTTGTAATGTAGTTAAATAAATAAGAACATGAGCTAATCTTCCAGGAAAATTTTGAGTGGTAATTTTTAACCATCACTGGGCCAAGATTCCTAAAGATTCCCTAATGTGAAAAACAACAGAACTAGGCTGGGGACATCGCTCGGCAGCATAAATGCCTCCCTGAGAAGCCCAAGGTCCTGAGTTTGATTCCTGGTACCAAAAAAACAAAAAGAAGAGTTTAAATCTGAGGCATATTTTCAGGCAAAACATGTCAAGATCTGAAAGAAGTTACTTCTAGAAAACTCTCACTTAACTCACTGTTGTTTTTCCTCTGCTAGATGAAATTGTCCTGCTTTCCCTGCTATTATCTTCCATTAATGCTACTAGAGAAACTTCCCTCACCACCTAGAACACCACTACCACCAACAACACATCTCATGGCAGGCAGACAGTTGCTCTCCATGCGGATCCCTAAGAAGCACCAGTCTGCACGCCAGGAACTTTGCATTCCTTCCCTCTGAGCTCTCCAACACGCCACAGCCCACAGCCCATCTGAGTGACTCCTTTGAAAAAGATTTCAGTTAAATATTGGTGCTTGAGAATAAAATGCTAATACAGGTTTTGATAGGTTCCAGTATCATCACTGCTTACTTTTTTCTCGGCATTAAACCTTTACCTCCCAACACATAGAGACACAGACTCATGGTGACTCTTTTTGTTGATGGAAACTTTGTTTGTCGAGTGCCTCAGGTCTCTGAGTACCATTGTGCTATTTGAGCACCACCCAAGGCACCACCTATATGGGCAGAGTGGAGATGATACTTATCCCAGGCTTTGCTTAGGGTCCACATTCTCTGGATCACACACCAGACAAAAGGGTTCCCTTTTCCCCGAAGTTCTGTTTCCTGAGGTGTGCATCGCTCAGGTGACCTGATTACATCTGTCTAAACGAGGAATCTTTTTTTAACCCATGTGAAGTACCAAGGGTGATAGCTATGCCTGAGAGAAGTAGAAATGTTAGTCACTTTGTTGACAGCACTGTTAGGCAGAATGTATGCACTTGTTAATATTTAAAGTTCAAATGTGAACATACCCAAGCTACACTAGATTCTCACTTTAGTAGATTACAAGGGTTGGAAGGTTAGGCTACAGGAGAGAGAAGAGAGAGGAAAAGAAAGAAAAGAAGAGAGGGACGGAGGAAGCAATGGAGAGGGGAGGGAAAGATGGAGGGGAGGAAAGATGTCACCAAAAGCTCTTGACACCTGTCTCTGTCTCTGTCTCTCTGTCTCTCTGTCTCTCTCTCTCTCTCTCTCTGAGAATAGTGATGTATACTTTCACATATTATTAGTGATAATAAATTGCTGTGGAAAAATGAACACACCAGTCTGGTATTTGTCTATCGCAGTTTTATGTTTAGATGGAATACCTATACCATCTTTCATTAGAAGCCATTGACCCCTTTATAGAAAATCAACTTCTATTCATCTAAGGTATTCTTAACTCACTATAATTTTATAATATCTACTCTGCTATGACTCTTGTTTAGAGGATGAATCTGCTATATTTTACTCCAGGCATTATTAGTATTGATGAAAAGACAAGAGACGAACCCCTTTACTGTCTATGTCCTGACATAAAAGAATTAATGATAGACATCTTTCTTTGCTGTCTCAGGTCAGACTAGCATTTTTCATTCTTGATAAAATTGCCTATCAGAGACTTTTTTCCCCTCAGGCTTAATCTATTAAAAAAACAATAGATTTTGCGGCTTGAGGAACTAGCTCGTTTGCGCTCTGTGACTACTGCGCACCCACGTGACTCCTCTGCTTCTCTCCGCTGTGCCTGGTCGGCAGAGGTGTCCGCGCTGGCGGGAGAAGCTTCATGCCGTGGCTTTCCAGGCGCTCCTACTTTCTTTGACCGACATGAATTATTTTCTTAATCTCTGTTTTGTTTTACTTTAAGGATTTTAAAGATTTTTTAATTGGCTCAAATCCCTCTGTGGAAGAAGATAGAAATAAATAAGAAAATTCAAAGGATATATTTATTTTCTATTTTTTAATACTCTAGAAAACATATTGAAATGACAGTGGGTACATTTGAAGACATTTCAATTCCCTATGTTATATATTCAGTAGAGCAATAAAACTTCTATTAAGATAATGCTTTGTTTCTCACTACAGCATCATTTTGCTAAAGTTTTATTTGTGTACCCTATTGATTTCTTCATTTCTTGACCATCGTTGTTACATTCCAAGAGAGGCAGCCATATTTGTTTTTACCTTTCCTCTCTTGTCTTATTTCCTTTTCCTCTCTTGTCTTATTTTCCACCAAATTCTTCTCTGCCTGAATTCTTCTCTGCTTTGAGATTTGGCCACAAAAGAAGCAGTGAAATTATATCTCGTGTTCCTCCTGCTTGGGCTATGGACCTAAATAGGATTCAATTTCAAAAGAAAATCCGATCTCAAAATATATTTTATTATTTATACATTCATTTAGTAAAGGAAAATGTGACTTTTGTAAGTTCAGAAGTAGGATTTAATCACTATCGTTTTCAAAAAAGTTAACACACATGGTGTCTGTAGTTCCATGATACAATTGACTTAAATCAACTGTACCAACTGTCTGGCACTCAAACAAAGGCTGCGTCATAAATACAGCCAAATCTACTACAGATACTACTTTTCTTAACATCCTAAAAACAGAAACCTTCTTAAATTTAATCATTGGCACTCTGGCATGTTTCCTGCATAGTCTACTGAATCAGGGAGCTTTCAGACATATCCACATCACTGTGGCCGTAGCACAGGTGATACTACCTGGATCACCTTGCTAACAATAGTGTTGGAAGGTCCTGGGGCATATGTAACTACCAGGAAGAATACCAAGAAATCATCACCCTCATTAATTTCTAGGAATAGAGCAACTGAGTGACAGTTTTAGCACAGAGCTAGGGAATGGCCGTATTTGTCTTTTAAAACATGTGATTCAAAATTTTCTGAAATTGATGTCTGTCTAAGTATGTGTGGGATACTATAACCAAATATTACAGACTTACAGGCTCCTAAACAGCAGAAATTTATTTCTTGCCCTTCAGGAAGATGGGCATTCCAAGATTACGGCACCCCTTAGTTGGGGTCTGAGGAGGAGCTACTTCCTGGCTCCCTAATGACTGTCTTCTCACTGTGAGCTCACAGGGTGGTCAGGCCAAGGGTGGTCTCTGCACCTCCTGTGTAAGAGCACTGTCTCCTCCCTACCCTCCTGTTGTAATCACTTCTCAGAGGCCCCACCCCTTAATACCATCCCATTAGAAATTATGTTTCAACATAAGAGTTGGGGTGATTATCAACACTTAGTCCATAGCCATGGCTATCTGGAATGAGGTTCCCCTTACAAAAACCAATTTCTTCCCAAAGACATTAAAAAGGAAAAGAGAATTATAAAGATGCATTTTGGAAAGCATAGATTAGAGATTGAAACTCAATTCCTTCCACTAGCCTAGGATTCTTCACACTTCAACATGTGTCAAAAGTTCCTGGGGGGCTCATTTAACAGTCAACTTGTTGGTTCCTAGGTCTAGAATTTTTGACTCAATAAATCTGTAGCAAGGCCTGGGAATCTGCACTGCTAACAAGTTTTGGGGTGATTGGCCACATTCAAAGTCTCTGTGTTAACTAATCACTTCTCATCCCAATCTGGCCGAGCACTCAGGTTGGCTAAGAGACAGTTCCTACCAATTACAGAGGCGTCTGAAAACTTCTTCAAGACAAAAATCAATCTCGAGCATTAATTTTTAGAGAGAGATTTCTGACTTGCACTGAATGTTCAAGATTTATTACATCCCAAAGAAGTCTTCAGACACTCCTTTAAAGAGTAGGAAATATCTCTTGATCAACCCAGAGTGCTCATTCTGGTGCTTTTTGTAGGTAATATTATAGAAGCGAGTATTTCGCAGACAAAAGAGTTTGAGAAAATATTTCCTTTCAACTCACCAAATTAATGTTCCATAGAACACATTTCTGGAAACTTCGGTCTGAAACTAATGGTAGCAACTGTGCAAATGTTCCAGTTCACCAATTTTTTAAACTTTTATTTGACATAGCATTCTTTTTCCAAATGAAATCTTGCCCAGAACACCAACGGATAAAACAGATTCTTGGCAGGGTAAGCATCATTTGTAGATCACCTGAAGTACCTGGAGAATCCTAATATTCCAAAGAGCACAGCTCAAAACCCCATTTAATGCATAATAAACATAGACTCCCAGGATGGATGCTACTGCTGGCAGGTATCTTTGAGGCCTCGCCTATAACTCTTGTCACTGGACCAATGCTCCTTTCCTTGCTCCTTTAAAAAAAAATATATATGAGAGAACTCTGTGGAAATGCAAGGGCAGGGTCATGTTCAGAGACCACATTGCTAGTAGTCTTTCCAGGCTCACTGGTTTAAAGCTGACTGAGTATGATGATCTCATCAGCAGTACAGTTCTTGATCTTTCAGCTTTCAAATACTATACTACCCATCTTGTTTTAATGTCTTACCTGAAGAGGGTTTGACCTGCTTCTTTGTTTTTCTTCCTCTTCAGGTTGAAAACACTATTCCTTAATTACCCCCTACAAGAAATCTAACATAGAGATTGATGTCCCATTCCCTTCATGGTTAGTGACTGTCCCAGTAACTGCCTCTCTATTTCCCAGCAGGAACACCCCTGGAAAATTACATTTCTTTCAGGGATGGTGGTAAACAGCAGATGTTCAATGCCACTTTTGCTTGTGACATTTTTGTTGACTCATTTACAAGAATTTGTTTTACCCCTTGCAGGTGTAAATGAAAAAGCTTTGAAACTAAATGAAACTCTAGGAATTCAAGACAAGGACTTTGACAGAAATTTGCAAGAGCTTCAGAAAGAGATCGATCATATGATGAGTGAACTGAGAAGAAAAAATCTAGATGTACAAAAGGAAGTTGCGGAAGATGAGTTAGTGTGAGTAGATCCGCTAATATTTTTTCATTTGATAAACTGAGCTTTGGAAATTACTTACAGTTTTCTAATTTTCCACCTCATGTGTATGCAGAAGATATCTGTTTTTCTGATATGGAGATGTTTGCTACTTACCTTTCATTTCCTTATTTAGTTGTACTTTTCCTTGCTCTAAAATGAACTAAAAGTGTAGTTTTACCTGTATAAAAATAATCAACTAAATGATCTTTTTGGTGGTTTCTCTTATATAATTAGCCCAATGGGCTAGCTATATTAATTCCTTGTATCTGGGACTTTTAATTTCTGTTTTAATAAGGCCACCTTTGGATCAACAAAGTTATTACTTCACCAGTCCATCTGACACATTATTATTTTCAGAAACATGGGAAAGTTAAACTCACTGAACTCCCAAACAGTTTAGAGGAAAAAAACAAGAGAGAGAAGTAAATCAAAAAACTTATTATACTAGCGAGGAAAAAATATAAGCTCTGTGACCAATTTCTAAGCAAATATGTCAATATTCAGCCCTTATGTTCAAAGTCATGGAGAAAATGTCTGGTTTTGGTGAAACAGGTGCCTCTTTTGTTTTATAATGTGAAGTGAATCATACAACTCATTTCATCTATCACATTAGGAAAGTGACATGAATGTCTTTTGATTCATGGTGTTGAAACAATTTTGAAAGATGGGAACTCTCGTATTCATTTAAATTAAAAAGTTTGCCACTTTCAGAAGCCATTTTCCAACTCAATTTACTGCACAGTGGAGCTGCTTTGCCTGTTTCTTTTTTTCTATTTTAACCTCTTCTGTTAGCATCTCTCTGCAGCACAGCTGACTGTCAGTAACTCCAGGGAGGTAACATTGTCTGTGCTTGGGTTGGGGGGTTGTAGCGCTTCGGAGGGCCTGCTGATGAAAGTGAACAAGCTCTTTGGAGAGTCTAGGCGCAAAAATGAAGGAATGGAGAAGGACCTCCGGGAGAAACTGGCTGACTACAACAACACACTTGATGATGCTTGGAACCTGTTGAGAGATGCCAAAGATAAAATCAGAGAAGCAAATCGCTTATCTGCTGCCAACGAGAACAACATGACTGCTCTGGAGGTGAGTTTCAGGTGGACCTCCATCAGTCTTAGGAACCGGAAGTAGGGTTGAACATGGCCTGACAGTCAGGATAATGCATTCGGGACGGCTCTGAAAGGAGACTTCTCGGATGCTTAACAGAGAGTGTGTCTACCTTTGAGGACCCTTTCACACTGAATCATATGAAATTTAGATCATTTTGATTACTGAAGATTTTTAAAGACAGTATTGCATAGTGGCCGAAACAGTTTTCTAGAAGTCAGGGGACTTTAGTCTCAGTGACAGCTGCACCATTAACTTCATGTCTGGTTGGACCAGCCAGTGATCCTTTCTAAGCATCATTTCCACAACTACAGTGAGTGCATTTGACTAAGTGTGCTTAAATCACATGATTTTGTACTTCATCCAACTAAACCACAAACATGCTTCCGAGATCTGGTTGTGAAAAGTCATTTCAGTGGACTCTGCCCGAGACTGAGAGAGTTCATGCAGACAGCAGAGCTTGGGAACCTGGCAGCTGCCTTTGTTTTCGTAATGTGCTGCATGCAAATAACGTCTTGAAAGGAACTCACAATAATACATCCAAGTCTGGGTTATTTTTGCCACTTTTCTTGCAAGAGGTCTAGAGATTATGGGCATCCTTGTTGCAGAGGCTCTTAGATGATACTAGATCTAAAACAGATATTTCCATCATTTTCTTCTTTTGGTTTTTGTTTTTTTTGTTTTTTTTTTCAATTTCTTCTTTGTTGTTAACATGGTAAATAATCACTTTTAATAAGACTACCTTCAACACAAATAATGGCCAGAACCTTATTTCATATTCAAACAAAGACATTTTCTTTCCAGAAACAAGCCAGACTTTTCCAATAGATTTGAAAACAGCAGCAGGTCTTTATCCCTTGTAACATACAATTTTACCCTCGACCCTAACTCAGCTCTCTGGCCGGGTGTATGATCTCAAAAATGCTTGCCGAGTGATCATGATGGTTGAGTAAAATGAAAATGGATTTAAAAATCTATTTGTGTCTCTCTATTTTCCTTTGGATTAGGTAAGAGAATGAATTAAATTCTTTGAAAAAAAATTTTTTTTCCTGAGTCTTTCCACTGGGATTTTAGCCTTATCATTTTGGTTGAAGCTGGAAAAGGCTCTGTTTTTCCCGTAACTGATATATCTAACCTTAGCCAATTTGAAGTCTATGGACACACTAGCAGTAGTCAAGACAAAGGGCCATCTGGAGAGTTGGGAGACAGTGACTACCCTATCACAGCCGCCAGCATGATTCATTCCTTCAGGAGATGCCCGGGTGGCGTACCTTACCCGCAGGGGTACCTCTCCATTTTATTGCAACAGTTTAGGAAATTAAAATTACCTGTGTGGAAAACATAATGAGCATTTGCAAAGTATTTCAAGAAGAATTATAGTGACACAGTAAATGGTGCCTTCAGCCATTCCTTCCTTTCAGTGATGTTTAAACCAAGAACCATCATTCCTGGGCCCCCTAGAGATGCCTGGCACTTATGTAGTCGACACTGGAGTTCTTTTTTGTCTTTTCATTTTATATGCCTTGCTTAACTAAAAGATTGATTAAAACTTACTGGGTAGGATAGATAACTAACTACATCAGTGTAAAGAAAGCACAGATTTAAGTTTGCCTTGGTCCACTAAGATTGGTACCAGAAGAGCTTTTACAAAAATATTGCCTGGATTTTTTTAAACAGACATGTTCTGTAGATTTCCACACAGACTGAGCAGGCTGGTCTGGGGTTTGGCCCAGCGTCAACATCTTAACATTCCCTGGGTTCATTTGATGTCTATACTGCTGTAAGGAGAATTTTATTTTGCCCACTGGGATGCATAATAAACTTTTTAAAATACACCTCCATTGTTGTACCTGTGCCTATAATAACCATGACATAATTAAGACTGAACTCAAACTTTTTTGTTTATTTAAGGTGCTGAACATGTAACTTGTAGGACTAAAACTTGTGTCAAGTCCCTATTGCATTCAGAAAGTGTGCTGAAAACAAAGTTGGTTATTTCAGACACTGATTGTCATATGCCGTCCTTGCAATGGCAGTGTTAGCATCACCTAGAAACCTGTTTAAAATGCAGTTTCCCAGGCCCCACTCCAAAGCTCTCAATTCAGAAACTGAGAGATTGAGCCACCTGAATTTTATATACCCCTCCAGTGATTATAAGAAGCCTGGCATTAGAGAATGATTCATTCTTCATGAATCAAACACTGTCTCTGATGACTTTAAGTAATTTGTTTCCAGGGTTGGGGTACACACCAGCAAACCACTTTTTATGCCACAGAGATTAGCATGAAGATAGAAAAAGCACGTTAGCAAGGCTAATCACCTCTGGTTCTGGGAGCCCTTTACAGAGGCCCTGACACTTATACTAGGCCCCAAAGGGTAAGCACTAGTTAGTAAGAATATAAAAGGAAGAACATTCTAGAAACAGGCAGAAGCATATGTGAAGACAGGAAGAAAATGGTTAAGACATTTGTGAGAAAATTCTGTGGTTGTCCTAATTGCCATACAGACTGCAAATGAATGAGTAG
>RJWT010041027.1:0-12397 GCA_004365215.1 Cuniculus paca
TGCCACAGTCATCTTAAAACAGGCATTCTTGTATTGCTCAAAACCCTCTAATAACTTCTTTGCAACTCAGAAAGAAATCTAAGCTCCTTAATGGGGCCTACGTGACCAGACCCTTTATCAGTGTCTCTGACCTCAGTTCTTGCTCCTCTTTGCCTAGACTACTCTGCTCTGGCAACAAGAACCTCCCCCAGGGCCTCTGTGCTTCCCATTCCTCCTTCAGGATTCTTTCTTGGAACACGGTTATCTCTCCAGAAAGATCTTCCCTAATCTTTGAAAATACCCCCAACCCTAACCATGACCACACACATTATCCACTGACCTGCTCTGTTTTTCTTTACACCCAAAATTATGTATTTATTTTTTCTCTTATCATCTTGTCTTTGTTTTATTACCATAACACTGTAAGTTACATTAAAGGTTCTAAACCAATATTTGTTGAATAAAATATGAATGTGTGAATTTTTCTCATCTGAAAATTTCTAAAAGACAGCTAAATTCTATTAGTAATTTAAAAAAATAATCTCATGAGTAGGAAGACATATAAAAGAGGATGGTCTGAGAGATTCAATATTGTGAAAATCCTACACACACACACACAACACACACATCTTGGACTTTATACCAAAACCTATAGCTCCTAGAAAAGATACATTCCAGGTTCCTCTCCTTAGTACATGTTGGTTCACTTTCTTCTCATTTTGTTCTCATTCTCATCAGCCAGCTCTCTAGCTTCTACTTCTCTTTTAAAAAAATTTTAAATGTCATTTTCCCATGAAAATATCTGGATACCCAGTATAATTCAGATGCCCTTTTCCATAGCTCTGGAGCACTCTAAATGCTTTATTCCAGATGTTAACTTACTGATTTTAACAGCTCCATTTGAAATGCAGATTTCCCGAAGTAATTAGAATCTAACTAGCTGGAACCCATCAGGGTATCTGGCATGCAAGACCACTCAAAAAATGTGGTGAATGACAAGTAAGAGTAGAGTGCAATACTTTTGGGAGTTTACTTGCAAACGTTAAGGAAAAGAAGCTAAATTCCTAAAAGTGAATGTTTAATGTTATGTTCTCTATCCAGATAGCAACATTCAACATTTGAGTCCTGGTAAAAAAAGAATGGTAACACAGAAGGATGTCACCCTCCTTGAAGAAATAAGAACAGAACATTTTTAAGGGGTACAGAGTTAATGAAATAATATCTTTGCCCACAAAAAGAACATAGCTATTATCAGTGTTAATGCTGGATATAATTCACAATTAAATATAGTTAAATATGGCCTTTACATATATAACATATTATATATACATAATACAGTATATTATATGTAATGTACAATATATTTATATCATATTGTACATATATAATATGTATAATCACCATACCAATGGTTACACAAATATCAAAGATCTACATAAAGGATGACTTTTCTTAAAATTTCAAATGGTAGTATCCTATCATTTTCTAATTTTTTTCTATTAATATGTATAGAGTGAAAACCAAAACAAAATCCCCTATACCTTCAATATGCATTGTCCTGCTTAGTCTGAAAACATTTCAGCTTACTTAAGTATAAAGCTGAGAACTTCTGAAGAATAAGCAGCATCTTACTTGTGTTTGTAAGTGCTAATGAGAGGGAAGATTTCTAATGTCATGCTCACCTGGTTTCCCCCAAGTCCATGACATGTGTACAAAATCAATGGTTTGCCTCCTTGATTATTTTCTCCAACATCCAGACACAGAGGCTGACCAACACTTTTAATCTAAAGGAAAATTGTCAAATCATTTAAAAAAATTAATCTATGTAGTTCACATTTTGTCAATGAATTCTAGAAAAGATTACTTGTTATTCCAGAAGAGATTGTTATTGTTAATAATAATGATATTAAATCTCAAAGGCAATAAACTAGAAAGTATTCTCGCAATTTTCCCTGAACTATGTAAGTGGTGATGGCAAGAAGTATATCAAGTAAAAAAGGAAAATACTCACATATCCAGATATAACAGGATTAAGGTCTGGCACATACACTTCTGGATAAACAGTGTTCAAATACCATGTAAAATTTTTACACTGCAAGCGTTTTCTTATTGCAAATCTTTTTGAAAGATCACCAAATGATTTCTAGAGAAAGATGAGAAGTGAAGGGAAGGCTTAATCAAAACAGCTCTGATAAAATATTCTAAAGGCTACTATTTGTATTATATTTAGGTATCAAAAAATGAAGTTCTGTGTCAATAAGTCCAGATGTATTTTATCATCATTCAAGATTTGTTCAGGCAACAAGTATGGCTGACTGTTCATTTCTGGCTTCTGAGAGAATCACACACCTTTGTAGTGCAAGATGCTATTTTACTCTTCACTGGTACCAACAAACTTCTTTTTTATAAGACAAAGATCTCTCTTGGAATGTTGTTAGCACAGGAATGGTACTGGGAGCATCCTAAATTGATCCTAACTTTATACCTAAAAGTGATCTGTAAAGTGACTTGTGAGAAACGATGCGTACACAATGCCAATACAGAATACAATTTAGAACTCTAAAAGAACACAAGATGCCCTCCCCCCCATGACAACACAGTTGGGAATAACTTTTACTAGTTTAAGAGTCTTTTAACAATATTCCCAACTGGACCCATAATAGAAAAAGGAAATTTTCAGTTAATTGCTTGTTATTTTCCTTTATTTTAAAGGGCAAAGGAAACTTTCTTTTTAAAATAAAGTACCATTAAACTGAAAAGATGTTTGGTTGATGCGCAAAATTTTAGAGAAAAATTATAAATGTGTAAAAAGGTAAATACTCAAACTCACCAGTTCAACTAAGGAAAATATCCTAACTTCCATATTTGAACTTAAGTATTTTATTAAAAAGTAGACTTTCAAAGATTCTTGCATAAGAAGGTCTACCAGGTAGATCTATGTGCTCTGTGGTAAGAACAGGTATTTGGTGGCTCACTTGCCACTCTGTGAGAAACAAATGGTAAATGTTTCATTGAATGCCTGTGTGCTTAGTTGGTCAAGTACTCTTGTGCAAAACATAATCTACCCAATTTGTATTAGTGACCTGGGATAGCAATCTAACCCAGTAGTGCTCTGAGCTGGCCTCCTGTTGACTTGATATAGGGCGACAAAAGAGACCAAAGAAAATGTGGCAGCCGGGCGTGGTGGCGCACGCCTGTAATCCCAGCACTCGGGAGGCTGAGATAAGCGGATCCTTGTGAGTTCAAGACCAGCCTGGGCTACAAAGTGAGCTCAAGGCCAGCCTGAACGGCATAGTGAGACCCTGTTTCAAAAACACCAGGGCTGGGGATCTAGCTCAGTGGCATAAGTGCCTGCCTGGCAAGCGCAAGGTTGTGAGTTCAATCCCCGGTGCCGGAAAAAAAAAAAAAAAGAAAAAAAGAAAATGTGGCAATAAGTAATGAGATCTTTCTTTACCATGACAGTCAAAATGTTGATGCTTTTGACTCTCAATAAACTAATACTGTTTTCTACAAAAATTATATTGCCATGGAAGCATAATCATAAACTGTCTAGTCAATTTAACACATCCAATATGAAAACTCTCAGTTCTTACGTACTAAGCATCATGATTCTGTTCAGTGGAATAGATAGCTATGACTAGGTAATAACAAGAGCACCACTTTTCTTTTTTTTTTTTTTTTAGCACTTATCACTTCTTTATTTCACAGCTACTCTGGCAAAGAAGCAGGACATATATTTCATCTCTGAAGGCAGGGAAGAAACACTCTACATCTAGACACCTGGTAACCACTCTGTGAGTGTCATCCCCATTGTATGTACTTAAACGGGCATTATCAAGCTAGCACCTCCAGTGAGTAGTAGAACTAAAAAAAGGACTTGATATGCTTGGCTCATTCTCATGGCTCATTAAGCATTTGTCATCCCCATCTCCTTTTTAAAATGCCACTTAGAACCAGTTTTTAGGTTTTTAATCACATCCATTGAAATCAGAAAAAAACAAAAAAGCAGTTCTACTCAATCTTTTCTTTTTTTTGAGTAAAATATTGAAAGAAAAGCAGTCACTTAAGTATTTTTCACACAAAGAGTATAACAGGTAGAATGCCTGAATTTAAAAAAAGATGCTTAAGTCTTCCATTTAAAAGAAAAAGACTGGAATCCATAAGACACATTTTAAGAGTCAAAATTCTAAAGCCTAGCTTCAAAAAAATTTTTAATGTTTTGTGTTTGAGGTCTCTCAAGCAAAAGGACCTGTGAACTTTGTATAGACTTTTACAATTTAATGACTTAGTTGTAACTTACTTGCTTAACAATTTTGGCTGCCTCTGTATTTCTCCTATAAAATATTTCCTTGTATTCATCCATCCAGACCTCTGCAAGGCGAACTTGGTTGCGAGCAATCACTTGAGTGCCTTTTGGAAAGGAATGAGGGCTTTTGCTGCGAAAAACATGTCCAACAACAGAGCAAGGCATAATCTCCAACTGCCCACCACATTGCCATACCTGATAATTAATGATATTAGTTTAAATTCACAGTATTTTGGGAAAATCATACTGTTGCTTAAAAATTCACCTTTAAGATATTAATAAAAACAAAGTATAAGGATTATAATTTTACCAATAGTCTCCGTGCCCTTTCACTTCAACTTAAGTTTTGTAAATGTAAAGAATGATTTTAGTGAATTGTATAAACATTAAAGACAACAAAAGCACATCTTCAGAAGATGAGCTAACAATGATTTTAGATCTTTCACAAAAATGAACTCAGGAATGATAGTGCATATCTGTAATCCCAGCCCTCTGGGAGACCAAGCGGGGAGAATCAAAAGTTTGAGCCTGGGAAAATCAGGGATGTAGCAAATTCTTGTTTCAAAATAAGAAATACAAAAAAGGCTGTGGATGTAGGTCAGTGTGAAGCCTCTGGGGTCAATAGCAACACTATTGCAAAAAAGAAAAAAAAGAAAAGAAAAACATTAAAAATTTACTTTTTTTGCAAAAAGTTATCCAAGTTTTCTAATATATACAGAAGATCAAAGCTCTTGTGCATTTGATTGCCAAGTTACATTACTTACATGATCACTTCATTTAAATTATAGGATTTCCCTTCTAAGTCATGAACTAAAGGTCTAGTAGAACCAGACTTCACTTACCTCTTAAGTATTCAGTTTGTAATCAAGAAAATAATTCATCATAGCTATGATTATCAAAGTATAATCCACTAAATAGTTGTAAAATAGTTGGGCTATTATTAAAAATTCATGGCTGTTTAGATGATGTTCAAAAATTTGTTTGCATTAATTCTAAATACAAAGGCAAATCATGAAATTATTACTTTTACTTAAATATGCTAATAATTGATTTTATTATAATCACTAAGCAAAAGATCTGAAAAGAAGTTATGTTTAGTCTTAGAGCAAATCATCACATCTTTTCCTTTTTTACTGTTCTTCAAACACACAAAAAGACACACTAATATTTCAAGTCAACAAACTATGTTTGAAATAAAAAATGTGGTATAGCTGGAAATATTTAAATGAATAAAACAAGACTCCTGCCATTACAGTCCAAACCCAACCAAGATCATCACTGCCAGCGTGTGATGATGCCAGAGCCAATACTATTTAAATCTAACTCCTAGTTCATTTTTTTTTTCACTACATTCTAACCTAAGGGATGAAAAATGAATAATGAAATTAGGGCAAAAAGAAAACCTCATGAAATCAAATAAATTAGGTAATGTTGAGATTATTCAAAGCTTTTGTGTTGTTTTTCATATTAATTTTAATACGTATAGGAAAATGGCATATTTCACCCAAAGAGTTAAGGCCAATGTCCTTTAAAATTACACATAAATGTTTTTTTTTCCATGCTGACTCCCCTGATAATCAACTCATTTCCTGAACCACTAGGTTTAATTATATTTATCTTGGCTGGAATTCAATAGCTACAAGTGCATTAATTGGTTTAACTGATTCTTCTTGTTACACTGGCAACCATGTGTAAATATATCAAGTCACAACTTAAAAGGAAATGTTCTTATTCTAAAATTTCCAGTAATTAAATTTTAAAAACCACCAAAAGACTGAATACATTCAGAATCATCTGTACCTGCCAATTAGAAGACAATAAATTTCACTGTTTAACGTGTCCATATTTAATCTCTACAAACTTACTCTGAAAGACATTTCTATATTTTCACCTCCCCAGATTTCCATTTCTTCATCGTAACTTCCAATATACTCAAAATATTCTTTTGATATGGAAAAAAGGCCTCCTGCAAAAGTGGGTGTTCTGAAAAATAATCCATTATCAAACCTTGTTAAAAAAAATGAAACAAGTTAAAATAGTATGTATTAACATCTGAATAACTTTACAAACTATAGTGATACCTTAACTTAAAAACTCTTTTTTGGAGATTAATAAGAACTAAAACTATTATCCTCAAAGTCAACTTTCAGGGGGAAATAAATATTTTCAGTGCTCTTTCCCAGATTAAGTGTTTACGCCTAACCATGCTTTAAGTTTCTTAACTATTTATTTGGAAGACATAAAAGCTTATTATATTTTACTTCCCATTCAATAAATCTCATACATAATTAACTAAATTACTTGACAATTCTCTATATTAGAATATGTGTTCTCCTTTGTTGTTAGTATGAGTTTCCTCAGAGGCAACTGATATAAAAACTAAAAATGCATACATATTCAATACCTGGCATGGCAGTATGAATATAAGACTTTGAGAGCAATCATCTTACTTAATTGGGTAGGTTTCATCTTTCCTTCTTTGCTTCTCATGATCAGGAAGTGATTCCCAGCCAAATGAAAGGCTCCAGTCGAAATTTCCACGGTTATGGTTACTACCGTAAGGAGAAGGTTTGTTGAATTCAAATGTGTTCAGATCTATGGAGGCAATGTCTGGACTCACGACAGCAGTGTAGTTCTCAGCTATTCTGGCCAGCAAAGGCTCTAACCAACCATAGAAACACTCACCTGCAGAAAACAGACTTTTAATTAATTTGATGAAAACACTTTTTTTCTTTGGTCGAAGGTTTATAGAGAAGTGGGAATTAAAAATTATTTTTGTTTTTAACGTGTATAGTAGCAATTTCTTTTTTCCTCAGCTTTACTAAGTTATAATAGACAAAAACTCGTATTTATGGTACATGGCATATGTACCATGGCATATGATTTGGTGTGTGTATACACTGTGAAATGATCGCTAAAATCAAGCTAACTCCATATTCCTTACCTCACATGAGTAGATCTGGTAAGAATATTTAAGATCTACTCTTAGCAAATTTTACACATAAAATACATTATAAACTATAGACACCACAGTGTATAATCGATCTGCAAAGGAAAGGATTTATTGATTTCTTGTGATTGAGACTGAGCAGAACCAGGAAAATTTCCCTGTAGATGCTGATCTGTATATCCTAGAAGTAACCAAACACAGGTAAGTTTAAGCTTCAGATGATATGTCATTTCCCTTTAAAATAGGAAATTTTTCATCTAGCCCCAAAGATGTTCTGACTTAAACTTGTTCTCCTAACTCCAAGTAAGGTACAGCAATTGATAACTTCATTCCTCTCACTGGGCATTAGGAGAGAGTTAAGTCAAGGACTCACGATATTTTGTTTCTAGCAGATGGAGAAAAGGCCATTCAAAGCTACAATTTAATGGAAGGTGGGGGCAAAGGAGTCTTATGAAAAGTGTGAATTCTGATCATGGACTGAAGTATCCTGTACAACACAGAATGAGATCAGACAAGATATATTTAGTCCTGTTCTGGACTCCCCACTAAGTAAACTTTGGCAGTCCTGGTGCAGGAGTACCATCACACACGTTCCCGAGGAGGTTAGGAACGCCTCGTCTACCCTTATTTTAATGTTGAACTAGAAAAAGAATGGTGTTCTCCTTTACGAAACATCTCTACATATCTTTTCAATTTTAAATGTCTTGTAGTGAAAGAATAATGGATGTAATGGCTTTAAACAACTCAAGGAAATCTAAAAGCCCTTCTGTAATAACTAGCAATGCTTATAACTTTTGTTGGGCCAAACACAATGAGGGGCTGGTAAGTTCAAGATTAAACACTCAAAATATTAAAAACTCAAAAATAAAAACAAAAAACAAAAATTGAACCCACCAAACTTATAGCTCAAGGAATTACATGATATTTATTAATACTGAACACGTTCATAATACATTAACTCCAAAAATACTTTATAAATACTGCATGCAGTACTTAAAAACAGTGACACTGAAACAAATTAAAGACAAATCCACAAAAGAGCAACACAAACAAAAATTGACAATATTCACGAAAAGATGGAAGGCAGGAAGAGATACTCCTAATTTGGCATAAGAAGTTTTAATCTTCCAAACAAAAAGGGAGATCTGAAATATAAAAGTTAAAAGGGGCAGTACTGCATCAAAGTTTAATGAAAATCTTTATTATACTTAAGCAAATTAATTTGTTTTAAAATGTGAGGATAAAATATAAAAAAGTTTTTTTCTGCTTTAAAATATGATGAATATCTGTAAACAAAAGCAAAATAAAACACCACAACACAAAAGATCCTTGTCAGGAATTCACTAAGAATCTGGTCACTGGAGACATTAAAGCTGTGGAGACTTAAACATAATGGAGGTAAGAGCTCTGTTCTTAGGCACAGCCATTGCTTGCTTGGACTGACACTGCTACAATACTTGAAAATGTTCTCCAAGAAAATGGAATTAGGAAGCTAGAGAAAATTAACTTTTAAATTAGAGGAGCAGGGGGAAAATGTTACAACTATATCTGTACACAAATACTTACAGTGAGCATCTAAAAATGTGAGTGTTTCAGCTGTTGCTACTGCTGCTCCTAGCAACCGAGCAGTGATCAGACCTTTCCTTTCTTTTTGTCTGACTATTTTTACTATAGAAAATTGTTTTATATATGCCTCTAGTTTTTCATGTAAGTAATCTGTAAAGAAAAAGAAATCAGGGTTATTTCTAAATTTATTTTCTACACAATATATGATCTAATGCAATCACAGAGCAAGTATTCTTCCAAATACATAACATTAATAATTCCACATGTTCTTCCACACTAAGGTGAAAACGTTTATCCTTATTCTTCACTGGGAAAAAGGATGTATGTGTATATTCAACAACTGTTACACACAACACATATGTATCCTGTACACTTCATATTAATAAACAGAATATGTTTGGAGGGAACAGGGATATAAGTGGAGTAGACCTTGGGAGTGAAGGAAATGCATACAGAGAGACTGACTGTGAGAGTGAAAGGAATATGACTTGGCCAAGAAGATATTTGACACTTTTTAAAATTTGTTTTAAGGCTAGAAATCTTAATGAAAATGCCAAGTATCAGAGGGATTCTTTCATATTTAGGCAGTGATCAAAATATTTTAAGGCCAAAATGTTGAGAAAAAGGCCAATAGGAAAGTCCAGAGCTGGAGGAGTTTGGGAATATTTCTATAGTCAGCAGGAAATTTTTGGAAGCTTTGGAGTCTCCTGACAGATTTCTTTCCAGTAAAAATATGGAAGTAGAAAGGAACATGTAAATCAGGAAGTAAAAAGCAGGCAAAATTAGAGCAATAGGTATATAATTTAAGATATTTGACATTCCTATTTGGATGAGATACATAATAAGCAAAAGTTGAGGCAGCAGGTAAAAGAAAAATCCATTGATCAAGGGCTGTTTATGTTTTTAAATATCTTAAGCTCATTCTTCACCATTAAAGTCTCAATTCCTTGCTGAGTAAATAATGCAGTTCTCCAAGTGGCCTTCTTTTGGCCAGGGCATAAATTGTGAAGAAAAGATCTGGAAATGTGGAAAAAGTCAATAGCATTGTGGGGTAGATGATGGCTTCTGATGTTTCAGAAGAACTCCAGATAACTCTGATGACATCTGTGATGATATCTGTTTTTGTCAGTTCTATAGTGATACAGCTGCTGATTTAAAATTTAAACATTCATAAGGGAAGTGCGATTTCAGGAAAAATCTGATGGAGAAATCTAAATCCAAACACTATTATCCCAGAATAGTAGTCTTAACTTTTAAGCACCTTCTAAATTCCCTAGAAATAATTCTCTTAAAGACATGCAGGATTGTAATTTATAAAGAAGAAACTTAAAATTATTTTCTGCTTTCAGAAACTTGTAAAATTTTAAAGGACTTAGTAGGAATTTTTTTAAATAAAGTTTCCAAAGATCCTTTCAACAAAACCTCTCATTGTTTGAATTCATTAGAATTTTTATAAATTTATTCAAGACTTCTGAACTTTCTGAAAATTTTTATTTGCCCTGAAATTTAATCTCATCTATACCCTTTTTTTGGAGGTTACGTACACTTGAGCTGAGATGGCACCATTACTTGGAGTTGTGAGATTTCAGTCAAGCTATCTTACCTGTTTTATCCTTTAGTTTCCTTATGCATAAAATGAGAAAAACAGTATTTACTACTAAAAGACATTAAGGAAGATAAAATGAGATTACTGTACAAATAAAGCATTAAACAGACAGCGCTTACCAGATGGCCTGTGCTCTGAAAAGATTCTTTTACCTAGCACTGGGTTTAACAATCTTATTATGACCTATCTATACATTTTGTGCTTCCTTTCCCCAGGCAAACTGAAACAAGGGACTAGTTTCTACTTCACAGGCTCTTTTCCAGCAAAAAGGGACACATTTTCCACAATGGGCATTACTTGATAACTCTTCGATTGTGCCAGTAAGACAAATTACAATAGTACCCAAAGATAACTTTCTCTAAGAAAACTGTTCTAAATCTATAGTCAGATACTATAAAAATTTATAAAATTATTCAGATCAATTGACTAAGCAGTTTTACTTCTAACTTGTCTAAAGGTGTAACAAAAGAAAGTGACCTAAAGATAAGGATAGTATTTGTTGTAGTATAACATAAAGTAACACTACAGGATAAATAAAAAAAGTGAAGTAAAATATGTCTAGTAAATCATCATCATTAAAAATAAAGTTTTAAAGATAAGATAAACTGGCTAATAACAATGTAATGTTAGGCTTTACAATAAGTTCCCCAACATGGATAATTAGATAAACATATCCTTATTTAGACAGAGATTAAGAAAGAAAACCAAGCAAATAAAAGGGAACAGGAACATTATGAATGAGTATCCTTTTAAATTCTGATTTCCTTTAACTCTATGATTCTGGTTGTATAATTAGAGATACTACCGTCAGTTGAAGGCTTACAGCAAGTAAACTTACTGTGCCCCTATTTTTTCACTACTACCTGGAAAATCAAGCAAAATAATCATCTGAGAGAAATCATTCAAGAAGCCAAAGGAAAAGAAAAGATTTCTAACATAAACAGTGTTTTTTTAACAAAATATACAGAGGTGTGTAGAACCTAATCAGACATCACATAAAGCCTATGCACTGCAGTTCAATTAGACAGAACAAGGAAAAACTGAGGCCAAACCGTAAATGAATTAGCTGATTACAATTAAGTGATGAGGTAACTTGGGTATTAGAGATTGGAATTAGAGATCTACAGTATGAAAGTTGAATCTAGGGGGCCTGAATTACAACACTTCAACATCTGAGGGATAGGTTTCACATCCAGGTTAAAAAAAAAATCTCTGCTGTTACGTACAGATGATTACACCTATAATCGCAGCTGTCTAGGAGGCTGAGGCAGGGGGATCACCAGTTCACAGCTTGCCAGGGCAACTTCAGGAGATCCAGTCCCAAAATAAAGTAAAAACAAACAAACAAACAAAAAACTGGAGATATACCTCCCTGAGTTAAATTCTCAGTACTTCAAAAGAAAAAATGAAAATAAAACCTTGGAGGATAAGCAAGGTTAACCTAAACTTTCATTTATCTGGAGACTACAACTACAATTTATTCAAAATATCTAATTTTAAAACCATGGAAACCTTTAGAATTGTATGTAAAAGCAGTTAAATAAACCAGGTCAATAATTTCAACTTTATTTACTTATTATTCTCTCTGGAATCTGGATACATCTTACAATTGATGAAATGTAACTTAATAGGCATCATTTTCTCTTCACATGTACATAAAGTAATGGTGCAACAGGGCATTGTGGCGCAAGTCTCTTATGCCGGGCTCTGGGAGGCTGGGTCAGGAGAACCACAAGTTGGAACCCAGTCTAGGCAACTCAGTAACTTAGTAAGACCTTGTCTCAAAATAGAAATTTAAAAATGGCTGAGAAGGTAGCTCAGTGCAATGGTCCTAACTTTTCTAAAGGTATAATGCAAACAAAAGAAAGTGACATGCAGACAGGGATGGCTGCTCTACATCCCCAGTCATATAGAATTAACCTGGGTTCATTCTCTAGTACCAGTTAAAAAAAAAGATGTAACAATAGATGGTGCTTTGGATTTGATGAAA
>RJWT010041028.1:0-12403 GCA_004365215.1 Cuniculus paca
CATCACCTGCCTGGTAAGTGGGAAGTCATGAGTTTGATTCCCAATATTAATATTAATAATAATAATAATAATAGTGAATATTTAGGAAAAAAGAAAAAAATCACTGCTGTCCAAAATTATCTTGCCCTTTAAAGAACTTTACTAATGTTTTGCTGTGTGACTTTTGTCTATACTTTCCATAAATGTGTAGTACATTTAAATCAAACATAATTATATAAATTATAAGCATACAAAAACAAATTTCAAATACAAATACTTTTAGCAAATCTATAGTATTTATAAAATTAAGTATTTGTGTGATTTTTTTAACAAAATCAATACCATACTAAAAATGTTTTTGTAACTTTTTTTTCAAATACTGTTTAGAAATCTTTAAAAAAAATAATCTTACAGAATTTACTGTGTTTTATGAATAAAGTGTAACTTATTTATATAATCTACTAATTCACTTCTTTTTGAATAGTGTACTAAGTAACTGCTATGCATTTATCATTTTATTTAATCCTATAAATTTCATAATCATTATTTCATTGAATCATGAATGCCTGCAATACCACCAGGACACAAACATTTAAAAACTTTTCTATTCTAAATATGACAAAACCTATAACATTCTGCCTATAAAGACAACTTACTCAAAAACTATCTTTGTTGCTAACATCTTTGATGCTGCTTCAGGTATTCTTAGGAAAATTAATACAAATTTATAAATAATGTTCTCAAGGCTACTTTTGTCATAAGCTTAAAAGACAATGTTTCCCTGAACTGTCATATTAATCATATTTTAATATTTTATTAAGAGACAAAATTTATACTTCGATATTTCATTTAAGTTCTCGTCTCTGATTATCAACATTAAATATTTTTAAAAACCTATTAGACATTTCTTTTTATACCTCTATTGACTACCTATTTAGGTTGTTTGGCTATTCTTCTGTGAAAACTATTATATATTCTTATTGATTTTAAGATTTTGATACACTCAGCTTCCTTAACCATTCTTCATTTATGGAGAAAATGTCACATGTTGGGGTTTTACAATAATTAACCACAATTCTTACTCCAAAACAACATATACATTAAAAATACCTGTTTTCTACTTTGAAAAACGTCAGATCCACTGAAATTTTGAAAGAGCACCACAGAAATAGCTGTATGATTCATGAATAGTTAACAGTTTTTAATACCAACTCCCCATCTATCTACATATGAACACATGTATAAGCAAACACAAACACACCCACACATTTGTCTTTCAACAAAACTTCTTAAAGTGCGTTTAGCATGAAGTATTAAGCCTGAGTCTTCTTAGAAGGAAAATATTATTCCTATGAAATGACATTACTCTGCAACTAAGAAAATCAACAATGGTAGTGTAATCCAATGTGTAGTCCATTCAAAAATTGCCTTCCTTTCTTCAAAATATCTTTTTAGGGTCCAGTGATTCATAGCTCTTTACTCTTTAGTTCTCTCAATCTAGAAATTATATACCATCCTTGGTCCTTTTTGACTCCTTACATGGTCCAAAGTAGTCAATCTAAAGAATATCCCATTTTTTAGATATCTGTTCCTTTCCATTTTTATGTACAGTAAGAACATAGCTGACAAGAAAAAACACAGGGGATAAGACATATTTCCCACTGCACTATATCACGAAGTAGATGGGATTCATACACTATTGGCTTCATTGCCCCAAAAGGTTCCCCAGAATAAGTAAACTAAAAAGATTAGCTTATACCAAAAATCAGAACAAGGACACCCACTTACTGTATGTTCATGTGCATGGTTGTGTGCATGTATGTGTGTGTGTCATTTGAGACAGTGTCTCACTAGGTAGTTAGGCAAGATTTTAACTTACTATACAGGCAATGCAGACCTTGAACTTATGACTCTCCTGCCCGAGGTTTCCTGATGTTGGCAAGCTCATGAAAACTACTTTTTCACATTAAAATGTACAAATTATACAATCCACCCACCATGGGTATCTGAAAAATGACAACCACGTTCTTTCATTCTCATTTGCAGCCACATATATTTCACAAATTCATAGTTGCAAAAGATTCAAATATCCAAGCAGTTCCAAGCATGCTTAAATAATTTCCAATAACTGCAAATTATTACAAAACACGAGTGAAGAAAAGCAATGTGTGTCCTCAAAGAAAGACCAGGTTTGACGCACTTGCAAGAATATGACGAGCCACTCCTTTTGTGGTGAAGAAGAGGTCTTGAAATACAAACTGATGTTACCCATGAAAAAGAATTAAGAATACACTTCCTTTCTGAGGAAGATAGGAGAGGCTGCCACAAACATCACTGTGAACCGTTCCTTTTAAACTTTGCTCAAAATGAGTTCTTAAAATGTTCTTAAAACCAACTCATAGGTCATGAATTTAATACACTCAAAGCTACCAATATACTATTTCTGATTTCTTCCTTTCCCTTAATACTTACGAAACTATTGCCCTTTTAAAGGCAAAATCAGTATATATCAATTTGTTAATTATGACCTATATTTCACATCAAACTTGTAATTCATTTCAAATTTATTTTACATTTTATTACCCTTTGCTTTGTTTTATTTTTCTAACATTGTAGTCAAATAGAAGTATAATGCATGCAATATCACTAAGCTCAAACTTTCTAGGCAGCATATCAACAAAATTAATAAGAGATCTGTGAAACTGATTTTAACGATATTTTTATTCATTCCAATCTTTCAAAACTATTGCCATTTTCACATTCAACAATATAAAATAAATTATTGATGAACTATCTTACAGTATTTTTACATGTTATGTCTTTGGAATCTGGAATGTGTTTCACACTTATGAAATATTTCAATGCGAACTCTTAAGTTTTCATGGTAGTACTTAATTTTTATTTTGATTTAATAAACTTACCACTGAAAAAGGAGATACACAAACTTGTTCCAAATTTAAAAATGTTACAATAACTAAATCAGTGAATAATTTAAAATTAAATCTAAATTAATTAAACTTTTCTAGAAAATCTGTCTCAATTTGATCAATTTTTGAATGCTATATTTTTACTACATGACAGACATATAAGCTTATAAGAACTTAATAAATCATAGAGAAGAGACAGAAATATATGCTATGTTTCACGTCACACGTAGACATTAGAGAATGTCTAAAATTATAAGAAGATGACCTGCTTCAAAACTAGTAAGAGATTCATTCAGGTCTCTCCACAAACGACGGTGCCATTACAATGCATTCTTTCTCTGCTACCTGGGTTCAATCCCAGAATTTACACACTGTGGCTCTTTTTAAAGATCTATAGCTCTTTTTAAATTATTATTTCCTTTTATTCATTTCATTATTTCATTTTCAGACAGGGTCTTGCTAAGTTACTAAGTGGCCTGGGATGAACTGAAACTTGATCCTTCCTGCCAGAGACCTAGGATTATAGGTCTGTGCCACCATGTACACCTTTAAAAAGCATTTTTAACCTGACCACAATCTTCAATATTTTCCTTATTACTATTAATAGAGAGAAAATTATTTAAATTAAGATGAAATGTTATTTTCATGTTAATTTTAAAATGACAACAAGATTTAATTTACTTTAAAAGAAATTTACAGATTATTCTTAATTTAAGATAACTTATTTTTCCAACTACACCACAAGTAATTTTGAACATTTACTTTTTCTTGCCCCATCATTAGTTAAAATAAGAAATCACACTATTTTTGAGTGATTAATATCTCATTCAGCTGCTATTTGTGTTGCTATTTGTGTCCATTTCTCTAAACACAACAAATGTATTTAATATATAAAATCTTTAATACATACAGTTATCTTGTATCATTGAAGTCGTGAATTAATCTTCAGAATGCATACAATGAAATATTTCGGTTATAAAAACTCATTTTGACATTGTTCTCCCGTTCTTGGAACGAGGAAGTAAAATAGCCCCATTTTACAATAATTAGATTCAAATTTGTATCTCACATATCATAATAATGAGAATAGAGATTGAAGAATAGCATGACTACACTTGTAAGAAATAATTTATATTTAACTTGAAAATATAAGTTTTAAAGGTAACTAAAGTCAATAATCTCATAGGCAAACATTTTGAAGATTTATTGAAACTTCGTAGGTCAGATAGCACAAAAGACAGATTGCTTTAAAGAACTTTAATGGCAAAAGGGCTTCTTGCATGGGTGAATGGTTTATACGGTAACAAATCACAAAATGAAGCCAGAAGCTTCTGTAACCAGAGATCTCTGTAAATGTCAAGATTGCCTAAAAAGCTAAGGATCGGGGTATGTACCTTGAGAGGCAGACCCTTCTGTAGCTAGAGGAGTGAATCACTAAAAGGAAGTCCCACCACTTTTGGAAATGTATTAGTGGTGTGTCATCTTCAGGGAATTTTAAGCTTGGAAATTAAAGTTATTGCCCTGGTGAAGTTTTCATGATTATAGACACAGACCCTTCTTTTTGAGCTCAGAGAGCCAGGTTTTCCTGTGAAAGAAAATAAAGCCCCTTTTTTTCAGTCATTTTGTAGCACAATTTAAAATTTTTCCATTGAAGACATTGGAGCTTTCTGATTTATTGGCCTAATCCAGATAGAATGTCTCAACTACTGTTGAGTGAAAGGACTCTTGTGATCCTAATTCAGAACAAGGGTCCAAATTCAGAACAGACAATGGCCCTAGAATACCTAAAAATATGTCACTCTAATACATTTGTTACAGAAGTGAGATGCTAACATTGCTTTTACTGTTCCCACAGTAAAAAATATTTAAGTTTTCATTGTTTCATTTTAAAAGTGACCAATAAAATGAGTAATATATATTCTCAAAGACATGACCACAAGCTTTAATATAAAATGTAACCAAAATAAAAATATGAGAAAATAACCTAAAGAAAATGAAATAAAGACTAAATATCTTGCTTCCTAAATTATATTTAACTTTCAGATGGTATTGCACATGTGTGCTACAATGTGTCCTCAATAATTTTTGTCACTTCATCTATGGTTCAATAAGTTAATTTGTTTCTACTTGCCTCGTATTCTCTGTAATTTGGTATGAGGTAATTAAGAAAAAGTATTTTCTGTTTAGTGCAAAGTTTTCATTTGTAGTTGGCCAACTAGACATTTTTCTTCAGTGTCTGGTGACAGAAATTCCACCTGTATCAAAAGCGGCTGATTCAGCAAGGAATATTATCTCTCTTAGCCCATCCTGATTCTGGGCAAGCAATTGCATAGCTAGCTAATTTCTGCAAGGGGCCTCATCCATTTTCTCAGGAAATGTGAGGATCCCTGGATTGGAAGAGGACATGGAATAGGGGAGGGAAAGACAAGCAAAAACGGAAACAGAGTAGGTAATTGCTGAGGCATAGCTAATCAGAAAGGACACTTCATGCATGTTATGGCCCATTGTGATAATAAAATTGGAATTAAATTGCCTACCCAAACCACTTGAGACACACTGCATCTTTAATTTTTAAAGTTATGAAGACACTTGACACAGAAGGGGATCAATTATCATGAGTTTTCGTGCAAATACTTACTTAAGCAATGCAGTGGGTCAGAGTCAGTAGGAAAATTACAGGCTTGCAGTCACATAATGGCAACTAATTACACTGTTCCAGGGCCCCTTTCCAATGGTCTCAGTTGGTAGTAATGGGCATGGCTGATTTATTTGATTCTCTTTGAGGGGTCTGAAGTTATAATAAATTTATGTATTTGCAGAAGAAAACTGGTTTTGATCATGAAACCACGAAGACATTAAAACAAAAGGGAATCCTCTCCTTAACTTTTTAGGTATTCGAATCCTTGAGATGAATAGTTTCGCAACATTTTATAATAGAATAGTGGTATTCAGTAGTAGCTAGAGAAAACTCCAAGTAGAGAGAAAAGAATTTAGATTTCCCCCCAATAGGAGAGTGCTTTGCTTCATATAAATAAATCACATTCTGTTAATAATAGTGTTGCGGACTTACTAATTCACTGGAATGTTTCTTCATTATCAAAAGTAATTCAAATTTTATTATTAATATTAATACATTATGTAAGACTAATCAGCTGACTTATAAGAAAAACCTCTATTATTTTGTTCCACACCCACAACATCTTAAGAGAAAAATATTTTGCCATACTGCGATGTCAGAGGAACACAAATAACAAATGGGTCTAAGAGACAAAGAAATTGAGCTTTTTTGAGTTCAAGAGAAAACTTTAGAAACTAAATGAGGATTTTTAAATTTCTGTTGAACAGTGGCTAATAAAAGTAGTTTTTATTTCTTTTATCTGAGTCGTGGTGCAGTTGGGGGTAGAAGGTTGTTAGCAATGAGATGGGAACTAACAGCATTTCATGCTACAAAAGGCAATTGCCTGAGCAATTTTCCTAAGCCAGAGCCAAAGCAAAGCAAATGAAATACTCCCCATTACCTCCATCAGCCACATGAGAATGGAGCTGTACAATCATCTCCACAGGGCAAATTCCATAGTAGAAATGGAATTCTGTGGCCAATTGCATGGCGGCATGAGTCTGCCTCAAGTGCAGAATTTAAATATTGGGTACTGTATGCATTTTTCCTTCTAGAAATTAACAAAAACAATGAACTTTCTTAACACAGGTGTATTTGCTTGACTGCATTAAAAGAAAATGCCTTGCAATGAAAGAAAGATGTATGACATTGTTTGGAAAAACTGGTATAATATTATGTTTTGGTATTTTAATAACAAAATCAATGGAACGATTATCAAAAATCTCATCTTAAAATCCATCTGCATGATGTCTTTAAGGTAATATACAAACTAAATATTCCCCAAGATCTGATCATTCAATGTTGCATGCCTTTTTTCACACTTTTATAATGTTACATATTTCAAAAATTATTTCTTGATAGCTAAAGAGATAAAAATTAAAAGTCTAACTACTAGCTATAAATCACATCCACCGCAACTGTTCTTCCTATATACCATTCCTGAAAACACAAATTGTATTCATTAAATCCTAAAGGTTCAAAGTACATGAAAGCAATGTACATTAAATAACCACCTGCTTTTAATGTTGTTATTTCCATTTTTGTTTAAGTTTTTATTATTTAAACTTCAAATTCAGAGCATATGTAATCATGATAGCCATGTATTTTTAGATAAAATTGGCATCACTGTATTTGGAAATCACTCAGGTTTAGATTCTTCCATTTAAATTTTCCACTAAATTTAAAGAAGTATAGAATAGAATTGAGAAGTACATGAGATTAAAAAATCACTTATTTCTTATTTTACGAATTGACAGAATCTTAAAGCCAGAAAAGGATTGTAACAATTATATAACTCCCCCTCATTTGATTAGTACATGGTAGAGCTGACACCAGAATGCTTAAATTTTCCATCTTGAAATATTTTTACTCTGTGACTCTTTAGTGGGATAAAAATTAAAACAGTAATATTCACAGGATTGATAACTGTATTCCTAGGAGAGACTGAATTAAGGGAAGTATAATACAAAGGAAAACTAACCTAAAAGAATTTGTCTAGGTAACCAAAAGGATGTAGATGACACTCAGCTGGGATAATTGGAATAGGGTTTAATGAATGAACTATTAACAAAGAAGTGAACAGAATATAAAGAATTTTCAAAAATTATCACCAGAGTCCAGGACTTCAAATATCTGAACAGTTATTATTCCTATTGAAATACCAATATATGTTCTTCTTGGAATAAAAGTCAGGTGACAGAGCACAGAAAGTCAAAGTGTAAATATTGTTAAACAGAAGATAGTAAGACAGACAATTATGAAGAGAGATAGAGCAATAGATGTGGGGCCCCAGTGAAATGGAAATTTTGCGTTGGAAAGGAAAGACCAGGATCAACTCAATATGCAACCTCACCAAGCAGAATTTTCACCCAAGAAACATGTTGGTGGTCAGTAGATAAAAAATTACCAAGAGAAAACATCAGAGACAGGAAAAATCCTGTTTAAGTCAACAGCATGATTCATGCTGAAGTCAGTCCCAAGTAATCAAACGTCACCTGTGGGATGGTGCAGGATGAAGAACTGATCAGATATTGTGGGTGACCAGACATTAATAGAAGTAGAGTTCTTGGTAAACTCATTTAGCAGATTTCTTACTAAAAATGGACTTTTAAGGAAATATATATGGGCATTGGGGCAGGTTCAGGAGAATAACTGAAGCAAAGAATTTTCTATAATTATAAGTGAAGGTTGAGGATAAAATGTAGACTTGGGAAGAAATAATTAAAGAACTAAAAGAGAAAAAGAATTCAAGAATTAGGAGCAAAAAAGTATAAGTGCAGGGGAAGAACAATAAGGACTGAAAAAATGAACTAGATGATTAATACATCGTGATGTCAAATTTCTGGAAAAAAGAGAAAGAGTCAACAGAGAAGAGGAGGGAAAATGAGGCAATGAGAAAGGAAGCTGAGGATGTAACATACACAAACAGATCAGAAATAAGGGAAAAATATGTAAAGCTTTGCAATTAGATCTAGACCAAAAAGAAAGTTCCATTGGGCAGTACTCATACATATATGAATATTATATGGGAAAATTTCCAAATCACCACAATCTATGAAATGTATTCACTCAATAAAATCTTTCATATTTCCCAGGGTTGTCTTGGAAGAATTTTGCAGCATTTCCATTGGTGCTTGGTTGTGCAACTTTTCTGCTTTTCTGTATTCCCGCTGCTTTGATCTAGGACCAGCTCCACACCTTTCCTGGAAAGTTACTATGGGCCCCACTGACACATTGCATGTACATCCTAAACTACCTCTGATCCACTATTTTTATTCTGATATTATTTGCTCTTGCTTTTGGTTACTTGAGATTTGATTTTTTTCCTATGGAAACCTCTGAGCTAGATGCAAGCCACACAAAAGACAAACTAAGCAAGTGAAAATTGTCTCCCAATATTATCAGGAAAGAGCATAATCTGCTTTCCTTTGCTGGAAGTCTGCATGTGTTTCTTCACAGCAGCCACATATTTAAGTCTTCTTTGTCTTCCAGCAGTAGGCATTATCTGCAACTTCCAGATCTCCTTACCAATCAAAAATATAGACATCTTTGCTGGAATATTACCAAAATCAGGATGAAATAATTTTTATGATTGAGGCTTATGCTAGTATTTGTCTAGAGTTCATATATTCTTTGAGACTTCTTTGACCACACTAGCCTCCATTTCTGAACGTAAAAAAAGTATATGTTTCTTCTTCTGGTTGTTAAAATATGAGCTAATCCATGATGATCCTGATGTGTAAATAATAAGAGATCTTAAAATGTCAACAGTTATTCTTATTGCTCTCCAAACGAGTGTCTCTGATGGGCTGATTATTCATTGTTAAAGATGAAAAATGAAGCAACCTACAGGGTCAAGACTCTTTTATCACACATGAAGATAAAACAATAATGCTGGTCCATTACAATCTCAGTGTCAATGACTTAATACAATCCCTAATGACAAGTTGATCCCTTTCTCAGGTATAGCAAATATTTATTTCCATAAATCAAATTTACCAGTCCCAAATAATTTTGCATTTTTAACAATGACCTTAATTTTCCATAATTTGTGCCTAGTGAATCATATTTTGAGGGACTCAATTTAATTTTTGAAATAGCTGTAGCAATATTAAAGGGTGAAGTTCTACAAATATTTGAAAATTTTTGAGAAATAACTTCGCAAAAGAATCATGAAGAGCATGTCCTTACTCTATTTGCACAAAATCCACACATAAAGGAAACACAAAACAGAGCAGAGACTGAAACTGCCTGGACTTTCCCCTTGGCCAAAGAGAATTGAGACCTCATTCCAGGGGACTCCATGAAGAAACAGCAGTGCTGGACTGTCCAGGGAGTTTTGGGATCTGCAAGATAGTTCAAGGTTTTACTCTGATGACAGTCCTTTCACACAGCAAGTAACAAATGTAGAACAATCCTAGCACAGGTACCCACGATATCATTGGAGAGTGTGTGGGGTTGATGGAGTTCCAGGAAAGTGGTGAATGTTAAATCAGACTTAGAACAACTATAGGATGACTTCACTTCAGGTTTCTCAGTACTACTTTCCCACAATGACACAAAGAGAGTGACATCCACTGAAAACAGCTGCAGACAGGGAGCAACTACTGCTTCGGAGGAAGTTAAGCTCTGATGGAAAGGACACACACAGGCCCTGATTGTCTCAGTCAGAGATCAGGACTGACTTGAGCTGCTTGGAGTTTGAAAGTCTCACCCAATGATATATAGAATACAGGAAAGATATTTAATTTTTAAAGAAATTCACAGATTAAAAATAAAGAATGGAAAATAATATTTCATGCAACAGGAATCTGGAAAAAAGTGAATTTCATCTAAAACTGATCAGAAAAGACAGAGAATGTCACTACATACTGGTTAAGGGAACAAATCAAAAGAAAGTGTTAATAATTATAAACATATATACACCAAGCACCAGTGTGCTTAATTTCATGAAACACTAATCAACATTGAAAAATGAGATAAACACCAGCAAAATTATAATGGTGGACCTCAATACTCCACTGTCACAAACAGACAGATCAACTGGATCAAAAAAATCAACACAAAATTTCAGCACTGAAACAAACCTTCAAATAAATGGATTTAACAGAGTGTCCCACCAAACAAACAACAGAATACACATTCTTCAGAATACACATGGAACTTTCTCCATAGTAGACCACATAGTACTCCATAAACCATGCTTAAGTAAATGCAAAAGAATTAAAATTTTTCCACATGTATTATTTGATCAAAGTGCAATGAAACCAGGTATCAATGGCAAAAGAAAGCACAGAAATTATGCAAATACATGGAAATTAAAAATACTCTCTTAAATTATCAATGGGTAAAGAAAGAAATTCAAAAAGAAAATAAATTGTTAGAATCAAATGATAATGCCAGTACAACATACTGGAACCTGTGGGTCACAACAAAAGCAGTCCCAAGAGGAAAGTTGATAGCTGTAAATAGCACATCAGAAAAACAGAGCAAGCACAAACAAATAGCATAATAATGTATCTCAAAATCACACTAAAAACAAGGACAATTCAAATCCAAAGTAGTACAAGCAAGGAAAATATAACGATCAGGACAAAAATTAATGAAATTGAAACTAAAAAATAATACAAAGAATCAGTGAATCAAAGAACCTGTTCTTTGAAAGAATAAACAAAATTCACCAAACCCTTGCCAAACTTTACCAGAAAAAAGGAAAAGAAAGACTCAAATCAATGAATTTAAAAAAATGGAAATAGAAAAATCACAGTGGACTTTGCAGAAATCCTTATCTTTGGTAACTACTTCAGAACCTATACTCTAAAAAAATGGACAATTCAGAAGAAATGGATAAATTCCTGGATACATATGCACTACCAAAGTTGAACCAAGGAGATTAAAAAAAAAAAAACCCAGAATAACCCAATATTTTGCAATGAAAGTGAAGAAGTAACCAAATACTATGACTTAAGAAATGCTTAGGTCCCAATATAGTCACTGCCAATTCTATAAGAAATTTAGGTTAAATCTAATAACAATACTTCTCAAATCTATTAATGAAGTTGAAAAATAAGGGATATTCCCAAAGTTATTCTTGGCATCTCGTGTTAACCTGTTTCTAAAACCTGAAAGGGACCCAACCAAAATTGAGAACTATAGGCCAATCTCTTTAAAGACCATAGACGTGAAAATTCTCATAAGATACAGGCAAACAGAATACAGAAAATCATCAAAAAAGATCATACACATGACCAAGTACGCTTCATCCCAGGAATGCAAGGATAGTTGAAAATATGCAAATCAATAAATGAAATAACCACACAAACAGAAGCAAGAACAAAAAATCATATGATCATTTCAACAGAGCAAAAAAAGCCCTTGATAAAAATCTAACATCCCTTCTAAATAAAAACCCTGAAGAAAGTTCGATCTGATAAAAGCTCATATCCACTTATGATATACCAATGGCCAATATCATATTAAATGGGGAGAAGTTGTAAGGTTTGTCTTTAAAATCAGGAACAAGACAAAGATGACCACTATCACCATTTCTATTCAATATAGTTCTTGAAATATTATCAAGAGTAATCAGACAGAGAAAAGAATTTAAAATGTCACGTATAGGAAAAGAAGGTGTTAAATAGTTAATTACGAGTGACGAGATTGTCTTAGAAGACCCAAAAAATTCCACCAAAAGACTCTTAAAATTTATAATCAAGTACAGTCATGTACAAGAATACAAAATCAACACACAAAATCAGTAGCATTCCTGTGTGCCAATAAAAGGCTCACTAAGAAAGCAATTAGGGAAATGACATTTTTCACAATAACAGCAAGAAAAGTTAAATACCTAGAAATTAATCTAACCAAGGAAGTGAAAGAT
>RJWT010041029.1:0-12401 GCA_004365215.1 Cuniculus paca
GGGCAGGTGCTTAGACCACTGAGCTAGATCCCCAGCCCATCTTCACCAATTTTTAAATGTGTAAATTCACACAACTCTGCAAAATGAAAGAAGTCCAAAGATAATTTAATGCAAAGTCTAAACTAATTTTTAAAAAATTTTAAGTTCTGGTATAAGGCATATTATGAAATAAGATACAGCATAAATGTAAATTACACAACAGTGGACTTGTCACTGTTATAGGCAGCTGAATTAATTAGAAATATTATAGGCAGTCAGACAGGGGTAGGCCCTCAAAGGGGCCAGTGCAGAAAACCAGGTATCTTGTATCCTTGGAGGAGACAGACACCTCTATCTCTGGGCCAGACCTCAAGACAAAAGATCAAACAAATGCAACCACACCCTAAGTGCAAACATCAGGGATTGATATTCTAAATAGGTATGGATCACCTTGAGAAATCAGGTGTTACGGTTTGTGTGTAGATGGCTCACCCAAGCCTCATGTAGTCATGGAAGTGGCTGAATCTAGCATTTGTGATTGATTCGTTGTGCAGCACTGGGATTGGCGGTGTGAGTTCTGTACCTGCCCAGGGGTGGAGCTAACATACAATGTAAGGTCAGAACGGGGGAGGGGGGCCTGTTTTCCTCTTTGGTGAGGTTGGCTCTTTCTGCTTACAGCCGCCATGAACAGCAGTGCCTCAGCCATGCCACCCTGCCTTGGAGCCAGCTAAGCATGGACTAAAAGCCCCAGAACTGTAAGAAATAAACCTTTCCTTCCTTCACTTTGGGCGTCAGGTATTTTGTCCCAGCAGCAAGAAAAAAGTAACCAAGACACCAGGTGATCACCATCCCTTGAGGATGGGGGGGGTCACCATCCCAAGCCCCTATAGCCAAAGGCCCTGTTCTGTATTCATGCCTGCTTGCTGTGTGACTGGCCTCCCCATTTAATCAATTTTTACCTGAGTAATTACACTAGTAATTTTATTGGTTGACCACAGTTCTGTCCCACCTCATACCTCTGTGCCTTGCAAGTTCACATTTTTTCCCACCTTAGACTCACCTCACTTTGTGGTTTTACTCTCTAAAATTCCCTAGAAAAGACAGAGTCTTTGGCAACCCACTTGGCAACCCTTTTTGTTTCTCTTGGAGAGAAGCTTTCTTTCTCTCAATAAATATATTCTACTCTTAACCTCCGTTATTCCTGAAATTCAGTTTTTGATTTCAGAGAACATGAACCAGACATGTACTTAGTTGGGAGTTTCTTTCCTTTATGTCATTACTATTCTGTAATAAGCTAAGCATGTAGGACATATCACAAACATTGTAATAATTACTGTTTTAGACAAATGGTAGGAACTGATTAAAAACAGTTTCAATAAACTCTCGGTTTGAAACCTACTCTTTTTATGGTAATTCTCTTTTTGTTGGATATGGGTTTAGTAACTCAGAAATGAGAATAATTTTATACTTAATAAATAGGAGGTTTATTATATCAGCTTCTGATTTGAATTAGTGGAGCAAGAATTTTGGAATTATAGCACTGAAAAGAAACTGTGGATGTTATCTTTATTCCAATGAGAAACAATGAAGTCCTTGAGCAACCAAGTGGTTCCAGGGTCAAAGGCAGTTTCTGAAGGATAACATTAGAAATGATGGGAAGCTCAAGATCCATGCCTGGGTGTTCTAGAGAAGCCTAGGTTGGGTCCCTTGGGAACTGGGTCTATTCCTTGTCAATTAGCAGCATATTACAGGGACTAAGTCAAATAGTATAACAAATATTAGCCTCAAGTGGCAATCAGGAGACATGTGTTTCATATCAATAGACAAATCATGTTATGCTTTGATTCAGTTCACCAGTGGTACGTGCTGTGGGTTTCACTGACTCTCAGCCTCCACTGGCCCAGGAGAGTTTTGGCACTAGAAGCAAAGATTACACTGAATGCCTGTCTCATCAGTCCTCATGGACCTTTTGATGTATTTGCTTACCAATTTTCCTGTCTAGTCTTAGACTAGTTCCAAGGCAAGCATAGTAACACATTTGCTGTAAAAAATAAATAAATAAATAAATAAAATTTTTAAGAGCACAACAAGCTCCATGGTTACATTACCCAAAATTTAATCTTGGCTCTACTGCTTACTAACTGATGTTATTATTTAAGTTATATCATGTATCTGTGCATACATTCTATACTATAAAATGGAGGTTGTTATAAAAATTAAATGATAAAATATTCTGAAAAGGTGAAAATGAATCCAGTTAGAAATTAAAGTGCAGTATTTATAATAGAACTATCAACAATTAATTTTAATACATCATACTTTAGCCACTTAACTGCTAAAAAATAACTAACAAATTTTTCTTCTGAACAATTATTGCTTTCTTTTGAACACCATCCTCAGAAGATGCCTAACTGCTGAACCATTTTTGCATCTTGATAGCATCCATTCCAAACCAAATCTTTGTTTTCTTGATTGTTCTTTAAAATCCTCTCCTATTATAAATTTTATAAGAAGTTTCTCCCAACTCACTAGTGTAGAGACATCTCCTAATACATGCTTTTCCTTGCTGCATCAAACTAAACTTAACTTTGTATGAATTCTGGTGTTCTGACAGTCATGCTATCACAATACTGAGCATCTACATGCACAAGAAATGGTAGCTATTGGCAGTAGTAGGGAAGTCTTTCTATTCCCACCTTCTTGTGTGTAACATATTTGAAGACACAGCTGGTCAATGAAGGGTGTTTCTTAATCAACTGTGAAGTTAGACAATATAGTTAGGATGAAGAGATATACTTTTTCCTCCAAAGCTCAAAGTATTATTCAGAATGTCCAAGTAACTGCAACAACAATGGGTGGAATGGAAAGCCATGCAAAGAATAAATATTTTGAGCCTACTGTGATTCAAGTGGTAGCCAGAAATTGACCTTTGCCTTGGTCTTGTAAGCCAGGCTACCCAGATCTCTGATTAAAGGAGGATAGAAAAGCTAAACTTTTTATTTCTGAGTTCCTACTGTCACCTGACACATAAAAAAATGATAATACATGGTAATTAGGCCAGATCTAGAACATAAGACAGGGGTTTGTTTATATAGAAGTTATTTTAGCTCTGTATTGGTGAATCACAAATCACATACACACATACACACACACACACACACACACACACACAAAATTGATGGGAACCATATCAATCATTTATTTTCTCTAGCAAATGAGCCTGGTCAGGAATCCATGAGTCACTTAGCTAGATGGTTAGGCTCAGGGTCTTTCATGAGTTACAGTTATCTGAAGGATATTCGAGTGCTAGTGAATCCAGTTTTTGTGGCTCACTCATGGCTGGCAATTTGCTTTCTCTTTACATGTGCCTCACTTCTGGTCTCTATGAACATGTGCAGGACACAACCTCGAGATTTCCCCAGGGGCATCCAAGAGAGTAAGCTACAAGCAGCAGTGTTTTGTGATTCAGTCCTGGAAGGCACGTGTGATCCCTTTGGCCATGTTCTATCATCAGAACTTACACGCCCTTTTGAATGTCAACTATGCTTATCTGCCAAATGTGTTATTTTTGACTGCACCTACATTCCAAGTCTATGTTTCCTTGTTTGTAATATGAAAGTAACTACTTCCTTTTTGGACTGTTTTGAGTATTAACCAATATGACTATCACAGCACCGTTTAACACAATGAGTTGCTCCACGGAGGGCACTATTAGAAGTTAGTCCTCTTTTCTTAGCTTTCTCAGGAAGCTTTAATTTGTTTGTCTCATTCTTCTAAACTCCGAGTATCCCTCTTTCCCCCACCTCTGAAAAGATGAGTAATTTCTGCCAAGTTAACGGCCCCCATTGGGAACTCAAAGTGGAACTATTCTGCAAGCGGAACTTTAGTTACAAGGTCCATCCTAGTGGCCGGAACTTATTGAGAAATGGACAGGAAGTGATTCCGTCGGCTCTGTTTCCGTCGGCTGACCGGGGATGCGACACCTTCCCAAGGGTGGAAGCGAACGCGTGGTACTTCAGTGGGGGACGCTGTGAAAACAGAGGCAGGGCGCCCAAAGGTGTCGCGGCCGCAACTCGCCCGGCTACTCCATGCCAGGTTGGAGGCTGCTGGCGCAGGCAGGCGCCCAGTTTCTGGGCTGCAGCGCCGGCGGCCTGGGTGCTGTCCCCGGCTGGGGGAGTAGGTGGGTATGTGTGCGACAGGAGGAGTAGGGGTGTGCGGCCTGCACCTGTGCGTCTTTGAGCGGTGGCCCGGCTTGGCACGCAGTGGCCTCCCATGGCTGGAGAAGGAAGGAACTCTCTTCAACCGTGGGGCTCTGAAAACTAAGCCTTGCCCGGAAAGCACTTTCGACAGGATTGAAGGTTTTTTGTTGTTGTGTTTGTTTTTTTATGCTTAGAGGCCGGCAGTTAGCTAAGGACATTAACAATAACAATGGTGTCTTCCAATGAGTGAGCATGTGGTGCACGGTCCGTTAAATATATTTGGAGCTTTGTATTATATAGCTTCATGTGATCAAACTGTCTTATGGTTTATGGTTAAAATTAAATCTTAAAAGGGGAAGTAAGTCCAAAGTCACTCAGCTACTAAGTGGAAAATCGGGACTCTTAGCCTGAATCTGCCTGACTACAGAAGCCAGGTGGAGGGAGGGCTGCAGAAACTCTGTTCTTACCCCTTCGGTACAAGGATTACACACCTTCTCCATCTTCACTCACTAGGGTTTTTCTTGGTGTATTAGCTGGTCAGAGGTCATGTCTCTTGTGTGTTTTTACCTTTCCACATCCAGTTTCTTCTCTTGAACCTAAGGTGCCACATTTGGCCACCTCCGCTGGATATAAAACTCTTAAAACACATTCACGTGGGTCAGTGACTTCTCATGCATCTCGGTAGGACTACTGTACTTTGTTAGGAGTCTGTTTATCCCTGGAGAGAAAAATACTTCTTCCAGTATAACAATTCATAGTTAAAATGCGAATCTTGTTATAAGCAGTATCAGGGAAGGAACTTACGCACAATCACAGCCCTTTCTTCAGGCTCTGACTGTACTTGGAATGCATGTGACCACCTTATATTAAACAGGGGCATTGTAATTTAGTTTTTTTATTTTTACAGAACAAACGTCTGGCTTTTTGTTAGAAGTCTCCATGGTAAGAGCCCAACTTGGTGGGATGAACATCTTTCTGAAGAAAATACCTCATTTGTTAAGCAGTTGGTCTCTGAGGAAGATAAAGCCCAGTTAGCAAGTAAACTGTGCCCTCTAAAAGATGAGCCATGGCCTATATATCCTTGGGAACCAGGTGATTTTTTTATTTATTTATTTAATGAGTTTTATCTCTTAATTAACTTTGTGGCTGGACACAGTCAAAAATCAGTGAGTGCTTCATGAGATTTTCATCTGTTGAGTTAATATTCATGTCTTAAGTATGTCTATCTCATTGTCATTTGGTTTGCAAGTTTATTTACAGCCTCCTAATCCACTGTTGGTGAAAGACCTCCTTGAAGCTGTTTTGTAGGGAAAAGGAAAAATCATTTTGTATACATTCTCTTCTTTCCTTGAGAAAAAAGGAATATAAAATTAGGGAAGAAAAGCTGGAAGAGTATGATGTTAATCGTAATGTGTTGTGCAGAGTTATTAAGTTGAGATGCTCTGGCACTGTCAGTTTGCCTACCATAACCCCAGAATCAACTCTTTGTGTCTGGTGGGCATACACCCATATGTGGCCAGACCAAAGTAAGAATAAGGCCTTTCCTGTTGAATGTATGGTTTCTGCTTGGCGTTTACTGTAACAGTTGAATTGTATAGTGCTAAACGTTTTTAGTGAAGCATCTTTGCCAATTTATGCAATGTATCTTATTTTTTTGTTTGTGTGGGTTTGTTTGTTTGTTTTTGAGACAAGGTCTTGCTGTGTGGTTCAGGCTGGCCTTAAACTCACTATGTAACCAAGGCTGGCCTCAAACTTGTGATCCTCCTGCCTCAGCCTCCTGAATGTGGGATTACAGGTGTGTGCCAATATGCCTGACTTTTGCAACACATCTGAGTGTTGTAATGGAGACTGACATATTTTAGCAATATGACTACTTGAGGCATCTCTATAGTCCAAATAAGTTCTTAGAATTTAAGTGATAGGTATTTACTAATAAGTAATATTGGACATAAACCGATGCTAGGAAAGCATGATGATGGATTTATATGCCCTGTATTAATACTTTTATTTAAAAACTGGAATATGTAAACTCATCTATTTTCTTTATTTTATATAGTTCTCTTATATTTGTTCATTTTTCTTGAGCACCAGTGCATTATGCCAGGCATACTTGAAGGCACTTCAATCTATGAGGAATAGCTTTACTTTACCCTGAATATTTTAGTATATCTCTTATATGCCTGGTCCTTGTATTGAAACCTAATTTTAGGAAATACTGTTGCATCATGGTGGTAAATGTTGAAAAAGCTTTATTTTGTTAACATGACATGGTTTTAAATTGGCAGGTTCTGCTAGAGTTGGCCTTATTGCCCTGAAGCTGGGCATGATGCCTTTATGGACCAAGGATGGTCAAAAGCATGCAGTCACATTACTACAGGTAAGAAAGAAACAGAACATGTGAGGGATCTGTATGTATGGCTAGATCTTTTTATGCAGACTTTAATGGGTGATGTTTATATCATGAAACATGTATCTGTATGGAGAAAAGAAAGGCTAATGTCAAATACAAACAGTATTTTAAAAAAACTTTACTTCTGATGGTGTCAGTAATGTTCTGAATCTTGCCTGAGCCATAACTTTCTGATACTGATATTAAAATAACTGGGACAATGGATTTTTAAAAAAAAAGTATAACCTAACTTCTCATGGATCTACTAGTTTTGTTACTGGAAAAAAAAATCTCAGTCTTTTCTGAGTATTAAGAATATTTCCCTGTCTAGAGAAGCTGCATTTTTGTTCTCTGACATGAGGTATACTTAAATGGTTAAGAATGTGGGCCCTAGGACTGGATCATCTGAGTTTACATCTTAGTTCTGCCACTTATTAGTTGTGTTCCTTAGGGCGTTGTGTCTCATCCATAAAAGATATAATTCTATTTTGTAAAAGAAATGATTATGACTTACCTTAGATGTTACTGTGAAGACTGCATAAGATGATAAACATCAGGCACTTGATACACAAAATTAAAGTCCAAAGTTACGTTAGCTGTTATTGTCCTTATTACTAAAGAAAGAGCTTTGATACAGTTAGGGGACCATGACTCCCCAACTCCCTTTGGACGACTCAGTTCTTTGGGGTCTACTCTTAGATAAGTGATTCGACTAGTGGTGATGATGAATAGAAGAGCTCATGTAAATGCGTAGAGTGTTAGTAAGGCACAGATAACCTACATATTCTTCATATGTTTTCATTGGTTTTGAATGATCACGGATAAGACAGTGGTTTCAAGCACTATGAGAAACATTGAGAACTTTGAGGAAAAGCCTGTAAGATTGTAGCTTGGTATAGCCATTTCAGCAAACAGTTTAACATTATATGGTAAAATTTAGATAGGTGAACCCTTGCAGTTTCCCTCCTGAGTATTATTATAAAATTCGAACAGGTGTGTATTGGGATACCTTTACAATACTGTTTAGAGCAGCATCAGTCTTAATATGCCAGAACTGGAATGATCCCAGGTGTCGATCAACAGTAGAATGGAAATTGTAAATTGTGGTATAGTCATGTGATGAAATGCTATATAGCATGAAAGTGGACAGAATAGAGCAATACAGAACAACACAGATGGCCTTATAAATACAGTGTTGAGTGAAAAAAGACATAGAAGAGTGCTCATGGTCTAAAGCAGCCAATTCTAAATACATTTATTAAGTAAAACTTTCAAAGATAGAAATTCTAGGGAATGATAATTGGTTACCATAATTATTAGAATTATTTGTAGGATGGTACTTCTTAAACTTCAGCCAGCCTCAGAATCACCCAGAGGGATTATAAAGTGCAGAGATTCTGGTCTAGTGGATCTGGACTGGGGCCTCGTGGGCTGCATTGTTACCAAGTTCCTAGTAGATGCCACTGACTGTTTAGGGACCACATTTGGCGAACTGCTGCTCTGTCATTAAAAGTTGAGTAGGTGACTGGGGAGGGAAACACAGAAGCTCTGGGGATCCTTCTTGACCTGTGTCATATCATCTCTATAAATACTCACTTCATTGTATATGTGTATTTTCTGTGTACTGTACTATATTTGACAGTTTTTAAAGTTCTTTTGTATATATTAAGATTGTATTTGGGATGAATTAAGTAACTGTAAGAAACTCCTAATTATCCTAGGACCTCTGTGTATCTGGTGTGTAATGTTAAAATGTATCTTGGCATATACTTAGTTTTATTTGTTTTTTAGGTGCAAGATTGTCATGTCTTAAAATACACTTCAAAGGAAAACCATAATGGAAGAATGGCAGCCCTAACTGTAGGGGGGAAAACTGTGTCACGTTTCCGTGTAAGGATGTATTTTCATTCTTAGAATGATACGTTTCTTTAGTTTTATATCTGAATGCTTTTGTGCTTTATGCTTTTAATTACTGTGGAATTGCTTGAAACCTGAATTTATTAAGTATTAGCAGAACAGGTTATCACAAAGTTTTAATGAAAAGTAAATGGACTGTGTTACCACAACATGTAAAATTAGCTAACTTGCTTTAATTTGTCTCTGAGGTATACTGCAATTTTGGCAGGAGGAACAAGTAACTTTACTTCTTTAAGCCATAGTGCTTATGCATCTGTAAAATAGAGATAAAAATACTATTCAACTAATAATGCTTGTCCCAGGATTAACACGTTCCTGCTGGCTCGAACTATCGATGATACATGCATGACTGACTCATTAGGCAGCTTTTGTACAGCTGGTGGTACAAATGGATCTAATCACTCTATCAGTCTTTTTATTAACACAAAATTGATAAAAAGATGCTGATGGGACAGTCATGCATCTACCACTGCTGGTTCAAGCTGCCCAGCAGCAAGATGAATTACAGCCTTGTTATGAATGTGTTAAGTGAGGTTTTTCTAGCATTTCTATAATGTAATAGATAGTAGATCTGGTAATTGTTCCATTTCCTATGAAAAATTATCTCAATATTTGACACCAACAGCTTATGAGGATTAATTTTGTATATTTTAGCAGGAGCTTTCAGTACTGGGGAGAAAGCTTTATATGAACACATGTCAAATATTTCTAAATCATTTTTTTCTAAGCATACTGTACCAAAAAATGATGAATTTATGGTTGAAATTAGAAAATTCTCTAGTTGCTATTCCCTGGTGTATAACCAAAACTAGAAACTTTTGTAGATATAGTGATGGTTTTCACTAATGGATAACAAAGTATCTTTAGGTTTATTTATCTCTAAGCAAACTTTTTTCATTGGAAATTGTTTAGGAAGTGAAAATAAACAATATTAGAATGTAACCCATACTGTCCAACTGTCAAAACTAACAAATGTTTATTGTATGCCTACCATTTCCTTGTTATAGCTTTTATTGAGCACTTACTGCATGCTGTGTACATAAGCATTAGACTTTTGTATTCACTACCCTAAGTAATTTTTTCATCCTCTGAGGTGAAACAGTTAAGTAACTCACTCAGGACCACTAACAGGTAATAATAATGACAGCCTTCAGATCCTTCATTTCTTAACTGCTTCTTGATATTCACCTTTTGCAAACTCTCAAGCTGATGAGAAAGGAATAAATAAATTAGCCATCCTAGTACAAATCCAGTAGGCAAAGAACTAGACACAGCCATTTATGCTTAGGAAAATCCTAGGAAGTTTCACATGGAGAGGACCAGAAAGGAAAATCAGTGTTCAGGCCATGCTGGTGGAAGAGCATGTGTGCTTGGGAAGAGAAACGTGATGGTGACATGGCCGCATCTCAGTGTGGGTGTGGGCCAGGAGAGAAAGTATAAAGGTGCAGCTGTCTAGGTGATGATGAGGGATTTAGAGTTCATCTTGCAGACCTCAGGGAGCTTTCTGGTATATTTAACCTGGGCAGTAACAAATTGTTATCTTGATTTACAAAACTTAGAAATATCTGGTTTCAGAACGTACTTTCAGGAAATTTTAAGCAATTAGGAGAGAACCAACAAAAGCCTTTTGAATCAAGGCAGTTACATTTGGATTGGAAGGCAGAGATTTGGAAAAGGGGAGGAAGATACGGAATGGGACTGGGGATACCGAGTATGCAGACATAGAATGGGTTCCAAGCAAGCATCTCAACCAGTACTGGTGCCGTAAACTGAGGTAGGGACATGGGAAGAGAAGCTGTTGAGAACAGATGTGTTTTGAGACAGAAAATCCATGTGGCATTCTCCTATAAATAGTGAAAAATACTCTTCAGTCAGTAAGTAGCGGTTGAAGCATATTAATATAAGTAACATAGAATTAATAAAATGTTACAGAAATGATAGTATAATTTCATACTGAAGATTGTGGTCCACATTTTTCTATTCAACTTATAACTTTATCCTCTTGTGTGAATACACACCACAGCAGAGTGATTTGGATGCTGCATCCTAATACTGTGAATTTCGATTCATTCAGCTTACATAAACTTTAAGAAGCTCATTTTTGTAGCATAGGAAACACTACAAAGGCCATGATTTCTTCAAGATATAACTGTTACACATCCAGAGGACATTTAGTACAGTATTGAGGAAAAACTTTGTAAGTGACCTTCCTTTAGAATGGGGTATAAGTTTCAGAATTCTTTATAAGTAAAGCATTTTTATTTGAAAAGGAAAGAGATTTATTAAACCAAAAATATACATACTTCCTCTTGCATATTATAGTCCTCAGGAAAACTGCAATAGATTGATGATAGTCTTTTTTTTAAAATAAGAACTATGAATATAAAATAGATAGTCAAGCCTTTAAATCAGTTTTATTTACAGTAGGTTTAAACTGTTTTTGTTTTGTTTTGGTTTTTGTTTTTTAACATCTAAAGAATTTATACCTCCAAGGAATTAGACTAGTTTGCTTTTGCAAATTTTGTATGGTATAAACAAAAACTGTAGTGATACATAGTGTTTTTGAATAGGGGAGTTAAGTGGCCCTAAAAGTTGATTAAATCAATTTATCTTGGGCACAGAAAAGCATTCTTATTGTGTGAAGGATAATTGCAGAGAACTGTGGAGGGGGGAGAAAAATGCAGCCTCATCGATGGAATTATCCAAGTGTGACAGTGCTGTCAGTCTTTTAAATTGCCATTTAAAATCATTTGCTTGGAAGTTTCAGAAAGAGAAAGAAAATGAACTCTTGTACTGCTTCTGGTTTCAACTTAAGTATTTGTTTTATCTCATATTATGATTATAAGTAAAAATTACTCAATTTTAGTGAAATCAAAAGATAATTAGAAAATGTTACCTTAGTTCTTTTCCTATTTTAGTAGTTAAGTTAAGATGTTCATCTTATTTTACAAAAAGAATAAGGAATTTTTCTCAGAAACTTCCTGGTAAACTCAAAAACTGATATTTGTAACATAATATGCTTTGTAACCATCAAGTATAATACACGCATATCAAGAATAAATTTAAAGTCTGCTCTGAAGTTTAGTAAGTCTGAACATGATACATTAGGGGAATAATTTCAAGGAGCCACACGCTTTTAATGTTGTGGAAGAAATGATTATTACTAATGAAAAATGGGCTGTAATAATTTTGGCATGTGGAAAGTGAAACCATAGAGAGAAGCTGAATTGAATTTGTGTTAACACTCTTTTGGAGGCAAGGATAGCGTCTTGAAAGAACTCTGTGAGGTACACAGTAGTCTTCAGTGGACTGTAGGGCAGTGCTTCTCAGCATTTGTTGAGTAGTTTCCCTGGCAAGCCCCAGGGAGATTCCTATTGGGAATTGAACCAGTCCAAAAATTAAAGTTCTGTTCTTAAAACCAGTGCCATCCAAGTTCAGGTCAACTAAGGACAACTTACTAAATAAATTTTAAAGGAATACTGCCAGTTTATCATTTTTTTGTTTTTGTTTTTGTTTTTTAAATTTTGAAAAAAACACAACCAAACAAAACAAAACAGTAGAGTCAATCACTACAAAACAATGAACATGGTACATGACTTCTAAACAGGGTAAAAAGCAATCGATAATGGCTACCATAATTCCTCTTGTTATCTGCAATATACCTGCCCATACCATCAGGGATGAGTAAAATCAAACAAAATAAAACAGTAAAAACAAAACAAAACAAACAAGGCAGAACAATGTAAGCAATACAGAAGTTCAAGATACTAGTATAACAGCAGTGGTTACCATGTTTGTTATATTCAGGATAGTTGCCTACACCTTCAGACATACTACAATCAAACCACACAGAATAGAGTAAAATCAAAACAATGGAAGCCATACAGGGTTTCTAAACAAGATAATTGGACATCCTC
>RJWT010041030.1:0-12400 GCA_004365215.1 Cuniculus paca
GTCCCAAGCTGTATGGCCAGGTGGAACTCGCCGGTCACGCCCTCAACTCAAGCCAGACCCAGAGCAGCCGCTGCTGGGCTGCCCTGGGCCAACGGGCAGAGTGAGCAGCCTCTTGCTTTGTTGGAGTGCTCTCTGAGCAGAGCCTGCCTCTGCCTTCCCTCTGAGCTGGTTACCGGAGAGCAGCTTCTCCCATTGTTGGAATCCAGACCTGGACTTTCCTCAGTAGATTTTTTTACTACTATTTCAATTTCATTACCTATTATTGGTTTATCCAATAAGTTTTCCTGGTTCAGAGTGGGGAGTTCCCTAGCAGGCAGCACATTGTGGCCTGGAGTTGTGGTGGGACACTGAATCCCAAGCGGCTGGTAAAAACCAGCAGTTGTGGAGCAGGTCCAGGGCACCCTAGTGGATTAGGTCATCTTGTGACACTGTTTCCCAACAGGCCACAAAGAACCAGCAGTTGAAGACTGAGATCTGACCTGCTCTAGGAGAGTCTTCTACAGTCAGAGGCAGCAATGAGAACGAGACACTTTCCCTAGTGTCCCACCCCATTTATTGGCTGATGAGTGAACCAGAGTGGCTATTCCCTGCACTGAGTTGCACAAAGCAGCAGCTCGAGGACTGGACTGCCATCTTACCTCAAAATGCTCCAGAGCTTGAATTTTAGCAGCAGAACAGTCCCAGGATCACTTTAGTGCCAACAACCCAAAGTGGACTGAGGGAAGGGCTGTCTAGTCACAATGGACAGCCAGTAGTTGAACAGCAAACTGGGAGAACTCATCTGAGAAGTAAGAGCTGGAACTTAGAGTTGAATCCAGTGAATGCCAAAAGCCTACCTTTAGCCTTAGCTGCAAAAGACTAGAAGCAGCCCCTTGGCCTGTGGGAGGACAAGAGAACCACCCCTTGCCCTTGGTTCAAAGGCACAAGCAGGCAAGAGGCCTTGGCTGGTGGCAGAACAAGGGCAAACCCCTGCCCATTCCCCTGTGACTAGTAGAGTTAGCAGACAAATAACCTTGGGAAGGATAAGGCCACCACTACCTGACCTGTGACCAGCAGGTAAATATCCATGGGTAGCTGTGGACAAGGGCACTCTCCTTGCCCTGCCATGAACTCATGTAGAGGAGTCAGGGGTGTGGCCAAGATCAGTCCCACCTTCAGCAGTAATCCTACTACAGACTTGGTGGAATGATTCAGTACAGATCTCAGCTTTGACTAGGGAATTAGCACTGAACTGGGGGCATCAGAGGAATTTTTTAAAATATTTTTTTTCTATTTTTATTTTTTTAAATTTTGGAGGGGTTGTATAGGTTTTGACTTTCATTGTTTGATTTGCTTTCTCTGTCCTATTTCCTCATAGGTCTTTTGGTATTCTCTGAGATTTACAGGTGAATGAACACTGTGTCTTGTCTTTCTGTTTTGCCTCAAAATCCTTTTTTTTTTTGCCTCAAAATTCTTTTGCTTTTTTCTTCATTCTTTCTCTCCTTTTCTCTTCTCCTACTCCCCAAAATTTGGGCAATCATTCTTAGTCATTTAGCCTTGCCTCTGTTATATTTCTCTTCAGCTATCACTCTGTTTTATCCCCTGTTCCTCTTAAATTCCCCTTCCACTCAGGATAGAATCACCCTACCAAGAAACCCACTACATACAAATTCCTTGTGTATGTTGGAGGTTGTTATATAACTATAGGTCTTGCTCCTATGCTTAGAAATACCAAATTAGCAGTTATCACAGATTATCAGTTTCTAGGCTGTGCTCAATGATATTGTTATTACTAATTGTACTACTTTAGCCAAGATGCCATACTTGTTGTAATCTGTTGTTTACCCTTGTATGATAACATTGTGATAATCTGGAGTCACAATCATCCCTGTAGCCCAGTACAGAAGGACTAAGTGCTGAACCAAATAGATAGCAAGACATCATACTTAATAATTAAGTGATAAGATAACATCCTGGAACAGACACAATGATCAACAGCCAGCTACACCTAGAAGACAGCTTACAGGAATAGACATTTCCTAGAGAAGCTTTAATACAAGTGATAAAGCTACCTACCATAGGAAAAATACAAACAACAACACAGAAAATGAATTAAAATGAAAAAAGTAGAAAATTACAATACAAAGAAGCAAAATGTAATCTCAGACTTCAAGTTCACCATGAACAAATCCAGAGGATAATGAGATAGAGAAAAACAAGCTATCCACTTGAATTTACTGGACTAACACTAGAAGAAATAAAAAAACATGAGACTATAGAGGATCCCAAAAACAGAAATGGTCTTACAGATTAAGAAAAAAAGGAGAGATGATGACTATAATGAAGGACTTGCCAAGCAAATCTGGAGCTGACACATAAAAAAAATTAGAGCATAGAAAAATAATAGAAACCATGAATGCCCAAATAGGAAAGAAATGGAACCCATGAAACAGATTCCAATAGATATTCAGGGGATTAAAATTTCCATTGAAAGTTTGCAAAACCACATGAAAGAAAATGAAGATAGGATATCATAACTAGAATACAGGATTGTGGTTAGTGATCATGAAAAGAAAGGTATCTTAAAATAGAAAAGGATGATGAAAAATAATCTACCAACTGCAAGACAAGGCAAAGAATAATAATATAAGACTGATTGGCATCAACAAAAACACAGGAGTCAGCACAAATGACACAAAAAAAGCAACAACAACAACAACCACAAAAACAAAACCAGCTCAGAGAAGTAATAACATAAACCTTCTCAATCATGGAAAAAAAATTTGACATAGGTAATTGAGGCATACAGAACTACATTAGTCATGACAAAAATAAATCTATACCCAGGCATATAATAATCAGGATTGTAGAAATTCAGCACAAAAAACAAATATTAAAAGCTGTTAGAGAAAACAAACAAGTCGCCTATAAAAGAAAGTCCATTGGAATTATAGAAGACTTCTTAAAACACTTGAGTCAAGGAGAGCTTGAAGTGAAGTATTTCAAGTCCTGAAAGAAAACAATTTCCAACCCAGACTTATGTATCCTGCAAATTTACCTTTCAGAATTAATGCAGAAATCAAATGCTTCCATGACAAAGAACAACTGAAGAAATTCATGACATCAAAACCAGCCTTACAAAGAGTTCTGAAAGATATTCCAGAAATAGAAAACAAAGCCCACAATTCCAAGCATATCAACAGAAAGAAGCCACCAGGCAGGGGAAGAAATTAAACAGTGTGGAAAGACAGGAAACTATCAGCGGAAAATTATATGACAAAGACAAGCCAATATATATCAGTTATAACCATCAAAGTAAATGGTCTCAATTCAACAAACAAAAGTAATAGACTAGGCAAATGGATCAGGAAACAAGATCCATACTACATTCAAAAAACACATTAAACTCAAATAGAAATTCATAAACTGAAAGTCAAAGGATGGAAAAACAATGCTCCATGCAACAGGAACCTAGGAGAAAAGCAAAGATAGCTATTCTGTTTGCAGGCAATGTGAACTTCAAGCCAAGATTGATCAAAAGACACAGAAGGACACAACTACTTCATAAGGTATAACTACAACAAGAAGAGATAACAATCACAAATATATATTTTATATACCATATAAAACAAATATTAACAGACATGAAAAATCACATAAGCACTAACAATTATAATGGGGGACTTAATACACCATTGTCACAAATAGATCAACCAGACATAAAATCAACAAAGAAATATCAGAACTAACCGAATCCATGAACAAATGGACTTAGTAGATGTCTACAGAGTGTTCCACCCCATGACATCAGAATACACATTCTTATCAGCAGTGCACGGGATGTTCTCCAAAATAGACCACATATGAGCCCATAGAAAATGCTTAAGTAAATACAAAAGAACTGAAATTATCCCATGCATATTATCAGACAATAGTGCATTAATATTGGAAATTAATAGCAAAGTAAATCATAAAACTCTATAAACACATGGAAATTAACACCCTACCCAACAACCAATGGGTCACAGAAGAAATTAAATAAGAAATTAAGCAGCATCTACAATTAAATGATAATACTGATACAACTTACTGGAACTTATGGGATGCAAAGAAAGCAGTCCTAAGAGGAAAATCAATCGCAGTGAACCCTCACATCAGGAAAACAGAATGAGCTCAAATAAACAGCTTAATGTTGAACCTCAAACTTCTGGAAAAAGAAGAAAAAATCAAGCCCAAAGCTCATATGAAGGTGAAAATAATGAAGAGCAGAGCAGAGCAGAAATTAATGCAATTGAAACTAAGAAGACAATACAAAGAATCAATGGCTCAACAGTTGGTTCTTCAAAAGATTAAATAAAATCAACAAGCCCTTAGCCAACCTTATTATCAAGAAAAGTGAAAGAAAAGACTCAAATTCATACAATTAGGAATGAAAAGGATGAAATCACAATGGATCTGTCAAAATCTAAAAGATCATCAATACTTTGAGAACCTTTATTCTAATAAGATAGAAAACACAGAAGAAATGGAAAGTTTCCTAGATACATATAAATTACCAAAACAGAAACAAGAAGATGTAAAACTTCTGAATAACCAAATGTAAGTCAATGAAATTGAAAATGTAACTAAACCTTACCAACAAGGAATAGCCCAGGTCCTGATAGATTCACTGCTGAATTCTACAAGAAATTTAGAGAAGATACAATACCATTACTTGTCAAACTGTTAAAAGGAATTGAAAGGGAAACAATACTCCTAAAGTTATTCGTGGAAGTAAGTATTACCCTTATACAAAAACCAAAGGATCCAACCAAAAAATAGGACTAGTCTAATCTCCCTAACAAATATAGATGCAAAAATCTTCACCAAGATACTGGCAAATATAATGCAACAAATCATCAAGAAAATTGTATTAGAGTTTACTAGAAAAACAGATATAACACAAGATACACAAATATATAAGAAATTACAAGATTGGCTTATGATGGTCAGTGACAAAGCTGGATGAGGGAGCATGCAGAGGGTGTCTGTACACTGGAGGCTGAAGGGTCTACCCCAAGAGTTGGAGCTTACTGCAGTGTGCTGTGCAAGTCCTTATCAGGAGGCCAATGGGTCTATGACAGAACACTGAAGGATCTGTGATGGAAGGCTGAAGAGTATGCAAGGAAGTCTGAAGAGTCTATGATGAAGTGTGAAGAGTCCCAGGAGTCTGTACCAGAAGCCAGGAGGTGACATCCAAGCTGAAGGCAAAGACTGGAGCTCTCCAAAGAACCAGCAATCAGTCCTTCCTCATTTACCTTTTATTGTATGCATGCTACTTCTCTGGGGTGGGTGTAGCACTCACATCATTTGCATGCCCTCCTCTTGCACAGGCTGAGAATGTTACAAACTAAGGACCCTGGCCCCTTGCTGAATCACTTAGTTAAACTTCTGACCTCGAATTGACACAATGAACAATGTTCTAATGGTAAGCTTGTCCTCTACACCTCAGGTGGTAGAGCTGCTGAATCCCTTAGTTAAACTTGTAGACATCTCAAGTTGACACAATGTACAAACCATAACAAAAAATATACACTATGACCAAGGGTTCATTCCAAGGATGCAGAGATCGTTCAACATGTACAAGTCAATAAGAATAATATACTCTATTAACACAACCAAAGACAAAACCCAAAAGATCATCTCAATAGTTGCAGAAAAACATTCAACAAAGTCTAACACCCATTCATGATAAAAACTACAGAAAATTGGGATAGTCTTTATATTAATTTGATAAAAGCTATTTATGACAAACTGACAGTCAACATCATACTAAATCATCAAAAACTGAAACCTTTCACTCTAAAATCAGGAACAAGATAAGGATGTCCACTATCATCACTCCTACTCAATATAGTTCTGGAAATATTAACTAGAGCAATTAGACAAGAGAAAGAAATACAAGAAATAAAGATAAGAAAGGAAAAAGTTAAATTATCATTATTTGCAAATGACATGATACTCTACACAGAAAAGCCCAAAATTCCACCAAATGACTTACAGATTTAACAACCAGATTCAGTTGCATAGCTTGATACAAAGTCAACACTCAAAAATCAATAGTATTCCTGTACACAAATAACAAACTCACTGAAGACAAGTTAAGGAAACCACACCTTTTGCAATCGCATTGAAAAAACAATGAAGTACTTAGGAATCAACCTAACAAGGGAAGTAAAACATCTCTGTACTGAAAACTACAGTATTCCAGGAAAGGAGATTGAAGAGTATATTTTAAAAAATGGAAAGATAGCCCTTGCTCATGGGTAGGAAGAACCAACATTATGAAAATGGTCATACTCCCAAAATTGTTATATAAATGTAATGCAGTCCCAATCAAAATACCAGTAGCACACTTGACAGAACTAGAAGAAACATCCCTAAAATTGATTTCAAAGTAGAGGAGACCTAGAATATTAAAAACAATTCTGGGAAACAAAACATCAAATCGCTGACTTGAAATCATACTAAAGAGTAACTATGATAAAAAGAGTGTGGTATTGGCTAAAAATATACCCAAGTAACAATGGAACAGATTAGAAGAGGCAGAAACAACTTATTTTTGAGAAAGGGGCCAAACACAATTACTAGAAAAATGATAGCCTCTTTAATAAATGATGCTGGAAATACTGGCTTTCCACATGCCAAAAACTAAAACTAGACCCATGTATATTACCAACCACTAAATTAAAATCAAAGTGGAGTTCAAGATGGCAGGATCCAGATGAAGTGGTCCCAGGGCCAGAGCACAGCAACTTTCCTGCACCCTGCTTCTGCTGCTCAATCACTTCATTGAGGGTGATGGCATGGGAGGTGACCCTGTGGTTTCTGGCTCCCAGGGCACCTCAGCCATGCTGCTACATTGCCACTTCCAATACAAATACAGCTTCAAGGGGCTGCACCTGGTGCAAAGCTGTGGGAACATGCCCTTCTGGGCCCTTCTGGGGAATGCTATTCCAAGTTCAGATCAAATTTGAATAGCACTATCTTTGAAAAGTCTAAGAAATTCAGTGTGGACAAATGTAAAAGCAGCCTTTGAAAACTGGGAAGTAGAGGTAGCATTTCTAGTAATGGGAAGAGGTCAAATTGGAGCCAACTGTCTGGCAATTTGGTATACAGAAAATCAAGGCTCGAAAGGTCCTGTAATTGAATCAGCTGATATGTGGAATGCTGTTGGAATGTTTTTTGATTCTTTTGACAATGATGGGGAAAAAAGAATCCTCTTATAGTAATTGTAGGTAACAATGGACAAATCCACTGTGACCATCAAAATGATGGTGCTAGTCAAGCTTTAGCAAGTTGCCAAACAGATTTTCATAATAAACCCTATCCTGTCTGGGAAAAGATTATATATTACCAGAAAACACTGAAAGTAATGATCAATAATGATTTTACACCTGATAAAAATGATTGTGGATTTTATGTTAAAGTAGAAAATATGATTATCCCTGCATGAGGGCATTTTGGAATATTTGCTGCAATGGAGGTCTTGCAGATGACCATGATGTTCTTTCTTTTCTGACTTTCCAATTGACTGAGCCTGGAAAAGAGCCATCTACACCAGATAAAGAAATTTTAGAAAAAGAAAAAGTATCAGGAAAAATTCCAGCACTATTAATAAGAATTGGAAAAAAAAAAAGAAAGAAAGAAAGAAAAGGAATTCCAGAAGGACCATCCTGTCCTCCAAGGACAGCTTGCTGATCAGATATTTGAGAGTGTAGGAGATCATGAGCAAGGCAAATCTTTGAAGGACAGAATCGTATTGATCTTGAAATCAAGCAACTGAACCAACAATTAGGGTATAAGTCACAATGAACGAGAAGACATGTCTCTTCCTTGATTGGGGAGGTCTCTAAAAGAGAAGCAGGGATCCCATGGAAGCACGGGCAGACCACTCAACAGAAACTAGATATTGTGAAAACACAGCATGAGATCCTGAGACAAGTCAATAAAATAAAGAATTCAATGAGTGAAACTGTCAGACTGGTGAGTGGGATAGAGCAGCTGGGCTCTGCAGGAGGCTTGTATGAATCACTGCACTTCATGGAAGTTAAGGAGCACTTGCACATAGTGAAGAAGGACATAGATAATTTAGTGGAACAGAATATGCAATCCAATGAAAACCAAAATGCTCATAGCTACCACAGTTTCCATCATTTTTCTACAGCACACTTTGTTATATTTCTTACAATATACAATATTTGTAGTGTTATTCATTGGTTATACAATGTATTGGACTCAACAAAAAGAAAATGCCAAAAAATTCTTTTTACAAATTTTTTTTATTTTAAAGAGAATAAAACACTACAAAACAGAACAAAGCAAATCAGAACAGAACAAAGCAAGTAACACACGATCTCACACCAAGACAACAGGAAATCAACAGTGGCTCACATAAGGTCTCTTGTTTTCTTCATAATAGCTGTCCATACTTTCACATACAATACAATCCAAGAAAACAAAATAGTATAAAACCAATCAAAAGAATGACAGCATTATGGGACTTGAATAAAAGACAATAGGAAATCATCAATGGCTTCCCTAGTGTCTCTTGTTCTCTTCAAAATAGCTGTCCATACTCTCATACACAGTGAAATCAAATAATAAGAAATGAACTAAAATCAATCAAAACAGAAGAATGAAAGCATTACAGGACTTCAAAACCAGATAACAGGAAATGGACAATGGTTACTATGTCTCTTTTTCTTCAAAATAGCTGTTCATACCATCACATATAATAAAATCAAAACAGAGTAAAACCGATTAAACAGAAGAATGAAAGCATTATAGGACTACAAAATGAGATAATAGGAAACCAGCCATGATTACCATAATACATTCTATTGTGTTCAAACTAGCTGCCCATACCATCTGACACAGGAAAATCTAACAAAACAGGACAGAACAGAATCAAATCTACCAAAATTTTGAAAACATTACAAGAGTTTTACAAGACAAGACAGTAAGAAATTAATATTGGCTACCACCTTCTCCTCCTAGGTGTTTCTTCCCCTATCACTTTTATAATATCTATTGTGTTTTTGGGTCCTACTAACTCCTGTTTTTTATACTAGTGTTCAACAGTGTGAGTTCAAACTGTTTCACCCATGAACATGATCTCTCGTTGCTGCCAAAGAACTTCAAGATTATCCTACTTTGTAGCTGGGTAGCTTTCCATTGTAAGAAAATACCATATCTTTCTTATCCATTTTGGGGTTGCTGGGATAATTATCCTTGCTTTTTTCTGGTCTTCTGTCTCATGGAACAGTATTTTCTCTCTTTTGATTTTCAGTCTATGAATTTCCTTTTGAGTGAAATATGTTTCTTATATGCAGTATATTTATTAATGGATCTTGTTTCTTGGTCCATTCCCCCTACATTTCTTTTTATTGCTGAATTGAGGCCATCTACATTACTAGTTACAATCAGCAAACATTGGTTTGTCTCTGCCAAGCTGTCCTCCTGTTGTTGGCCTTCTGCTTTTCCTCTTCATTCAATTACCTGTCTTATTTGGTGATCTTCCTCTGCTGCTGTTCCTGGAACCATGGTCATCTTTATCTCTCTCTAGAGTATCCTTCAGCACTCACTGTAGGGTTGGTTTGGTGGTCATGAATTCCTTCAGTTGCTCTTTATCATGGAAGTATCTTATTTTTCCATCCCTTTGGGAGATAGTTTTGCAGGGTACATCAATCTAGGTCGGAAGTTTTTCTCTTTCAGGATTTGAAACACTTCACTCTAAACTCTTCTTGACTTGATGGTTTGTGTCAAGAAGTCTGTTGTGATTCTGATGGATTTTCCTTTACAGGTGATCTGTTTCTTTTCTCTAACCACTTTTAGTATTCTGTTCTTGTGCTGAATTTCTGGGATCTTGATTATTATATGTCTGGGTATAGATTTACTTTGGTTATGGCTAGTTGGGGTGCTAAATGCCTCAGTTATCTGTATACTAGACCCTTTTCCCATGTTTGGAAAGTTTTCCACTATTATTTCTGTAAATAGCATTTTTATTTCATTTGTGTTGACCCCTGCTTTTCATTAATGCCTATCACTCTTAAATGATTTCTCCTTGCATTGTCCTGCTGTCATTGAATTGTTATTTCCTGATTCTTTGTTATTTTTAAAAAATCTTTCTTTTCATGATCGCTAGCTGCAATCCTGTCTTCAAGGTCTGAAAGTCTATCTTCAGTTTCTTTCAAGTGGTTTCACCAGCTTTTGATTGACTTTTTAATTTCATGGATATCTTTTTGAATTTTTCATGCATTGTAATTCCTTTCCATATTGTTCATTCAAGGTTTCCAACATTTTCTTTTGCTCTTCTTCTTCTTTCTTTATCTAAGTCTTCTTTAGATATGATTAGAAATTCTTTCATTAGGATTTTTATTTCTTCTTTCACCTGAGACATTATTTCTGATCTGATTATTTTTACAGTCTCATGAAGCTGTTGGTTTATTTCCATTGCTATCCCCTCTGAGATTTCAGGTGTGTGACTTCCGTTTTCTTCCATGACTCTATCTCCCAGATTTGTTCTGTGTGGGCTGGAGGTCTGAGATTGCCTTCTGCTCCTTCCTCTTGTCATTCTCCTGGGTTCCTCCCAAAATCTTGTGGTAGGGCCCCAGGCACTTCCCAGAATGGCTGCCTCACAATGGTGTAGGGGAATGGAACAGGCACCTGGGTTCCTGTGACTCCAGGTTTACAGGGAGGTAGCATGGTGTAAGGTGGGCTTCTCCAGATCTGTACAGCTACCCTGGGATTATCCCAATAGTCAGGGGGTGTGTGTTGGAGGGGCTGCTTCTCTCAGCCTACATGCCTACCCTGGGACTCCCAAGATGGTGGCAGGTACACAGGGGTGTGTTTGTCTTATCCTCCTGTTGGGTGATGGCTGCCAGAAGGAAGCAAGGGCCTTTGGTTGCAGCCTGGGAGTGCACACAGCTTACCTGGCTGCATGTTCCTGCTCCCACTGGTTGCCAGGAAGCAAGCCTCCTATTGTCGGTGGCCAGTGGGCAGCAGTGGATCTGCTGGCTCTCTTTGTGAACTGCCTTTCTGCAGGAAGTTCCTTCCCATGACAGGGATGAGCAGGAAGAGGCAGATGATCTGGGTCTCTCTGCATGACCCCAAAAATTCTTTTGACTACCATTTTCATAGGTGTCAACTATAGACATGAAGACATCATTATTACAGAACTTACTCATAGTCTATGAAAAATATTAATACCTTCAGAAGAATGTTTAAGTTGTACACTGTGAAACTTGAGAAATGTTCTTGAGATAAAAGGCTCCCAAGTCCAGTATTATAAAGTCCATTGTCACATGTGTCTGAACGTTAAAGGAATACCAGATCTACGCAGTATACTTTTTTTCAGGCTAAAATGCAAGGGAAATCACTCTGATCATTCCTAAGACAAGTGGAGATGGCTATTATGAAAGATCATAAGAATGAATCTTTTTCTTTTTTTACTAGTCAATTAAATTGGCTTAAAAACAACTCAGTAAAATAGTTTATTTACAATGTTTATCTTATTTGAAGTTTGGTTGTTTCCTTCAAAATCATTGACTGAATAGCTTGTCTCAGTGGAAAAATCAGTCACTACTGGAATTCTTTCATTGGTCTACTCTTGTATAATTGAATTTACTCAGTTCTCTCACACCAGCATGAATTTTACAGGTACCTTGGACTAAAACAAAATTTACTTTAAATTTTTAGTGTAGGTCATTGTACTTACAATGCCACTTTTAAAAAGAAAATGCAATTACATAATGACTAATACTACATACCTATTTGTATTCTAATTATTTGAATATTTTATCCAGCTTGAAACTTTACTGTGAAGTCACAGAGAATAGTCAATGTGTTTGTTATGTACTACAGACATATCAGTGTTTCTCAAAGTATGATCTGTGGAACATCTGGGCCACAGGATGCTTGTTAAGAATACAGAGTCCAGGGCCCCAGTGCAAGCCACCTGCATCAAAACTATATAGGGCTTTGGGTGTACAACAGGCACTGCCAATGATTCAGAGCACACTAGTGATTGAGAACCACTGAGGTGGGTGATGAAAAGGAAAAAAGAAAACAATAAAAAACAGTAGTTTTATTTAAAACTGACTGAGAACATAGTGTAATGTTTTTATTATCAATGAAATTAGCAAATGTGCACTGATTCTTTTTTTTTTTTTGGTACTGGGGATCAAACTCACAACCTCTTGCTTGCCAGGCAAGCACTTGTGCCACTGAGCTATATGCCCCCATTGATTCTATTATACTCACAATTTACTTAGTGTTCCTCTTACTAGAAATCTTGATTCCTTAGCAACTACTAACTATATCCAGGTTGTTACTTGTAGCTCTTGGTCCTTTTGTAAGCTTTTAAGCCTGACAAAATCAT